>JANTOQ010621232.1:0-10487 GCA_027564595.1 Bythotiara depressa
AACTAACTATGATGTAACTATTTTATTTGTATGTATATATTGTATATGTTGTTGACGAAAATACAAGAGAAAAAAAATAATAAAAAAATTGTTAGTTCGTAGACTTCTCCATTTGTAGACGTTTTAACGTCTTTTTACGTCTAACTGGCATATTACTACTATAAGCGCCTCTAAAACGGGTCGGTGATATTGAAGACATCTATCTATATTTCTAAAAATAGAATAACTACTAGATTACCAAACTTTCGAAAATTTATCTGTGAATAACAAATAACAATATAATAACAATAACAAATCTGATTAAACGAGTTAGCCAAGTTTTATGCACAGTTCTCGGTGATAAGACCCATATGAGGTCTTCCGCGAGTTCTCCGTACTTTGTAAGTAACCATAAACTTATTTATCTTATTTTTAGGTATTTTGTAATTTTTTTTTATATTTGATTTTACGACTTTTATTGATTTTAAGATACTGAATGTAAAGTATATACTTACAGAGTTAAAAATAAATTATATCTATCTATCTAATTAATTAGGCACAAAACAACAACAACAACAACAAAGGATCCCCCGGGCAATATATCAGCAGAACCGCATAGGCTAGAAGCATGAAAGTTGGTATGTTTCTTTAGTTTGATGCATTGAATGTTATGGTACGATTTTTTAGATTGATGCATTGAATGTTATGGTATGTTTCTTTAGATTGATGCATTGAATGTTATGGTATGTTTCTTTAGATTGATGCATTGAATGTTATGGTATGTTTCTTTAGATTGATGCATTGAATGTTATGTAACTTTTTATTGTTCTACGTGAAGATACGGTGGGTTTTTTAAGTCTATTTTTAGACCAACATCCCATATTTCTTATAAATATTATGCAGTTTCCGATGAACTTATTGCACATATTTTAGGTTCAGTAGATCCGCAGGAAGAGGAACAGCGAGCACGCAAAGTTTCGTGTCACAAGGTTTTACCGTTCCTGAGTTAGTGTTGTTCAAAATTCGAAATTCATTGTTTTGAGAAAAACACGTTTAAACTGAAACTATGCAATATTTTTATGTAAAGGTTATCTTATTAAGCAGTTTCACCCATTCATCTTAATCCCAATTCATTGTTTTGGACCTCAAAGCAGCTTCCGCTGGGTCTTACTTTTTTTCTTTGTCTTTTTCTCGCTATATGCGCTCGTTGCGCTCCATATTTTGACGTTTTAATGTCTTATTTCTAAAACAGGTTACAACCTGTTGCTAAGGCACCATATTTTGCAGGTAGGGTAATAAATTCCAGTTTTTCACAAGGAAAGCAATTTTAGATAGTTTTTTCAGTGCGATAATCGGATTCTACGGTAAATTTAACTTCTAGAGAGATCATTACGTGTTTTTGAAAAATTACGATTTTCGAGGGGGTTTCCACCTTAATCTTGATATAGGTTAGAATTTTCCCTCCGACTGTACAAGTTAACTCCACCTAGGCTTTGCCACGTAATTTTTTGAAGAAATGGGTAATAGCAAGAAGAACAATATAATATGATGGTGACTAGATGTATGTAAATTCATGGACATTTCATATGGGGTAGATTAGTCGTATAAGAAAATATATCAACAACTGAAAACAGATGCTTGTGGGAAACATCATAAGACTGTTTTAATAAGACAAGTAAGACTTCTGTCAACTTTCTTATTGGGATTCGATGGCTCGAATACGAGGCTAACTTGCTTTTGGTTTTAGCGTGACCCCTCCCCCTACATCGGTTACATAAAGGCTACTTGACGTTCCACTGGTATCAATGTGGACCAGATTTTCTATAATTTACCTAAGCCAACCCTAAACACGCGGCCGGGTGCGACTGGCAATGCCGGTTTAGCTACACGTATTAGGCCGAATTTAGTAAGTATACCATCCATTGTTACAAAGGAAGCCATTGTTGATGTTCAAGTACTTAAATAGGTTTGATGTTATTAACTCTTGGAGGGCGGAGGCTGTTATTAGTTCATTATGTACCCATGACAACGCATCTTACTTGTTTATCGTCATCAAACATTATACATACTGGAAAATTGTTTTATTATCCGTGGGGAAATAAACAATTTTTAAACGAGATTTGTCACCATAATAATCACCCGATTGACCCATAGCTGTTTCCAGAATGCCCCTGTTAGATTAAAT
Organism: Bythotiara depressa; assembly: GCA_027564595.1. NCBI lineage: Eukaryota > Metazoa > Cnidaria > Hydrozoa > Anthoathecata > Bythotiaridae > Bythotiara > Bythotiara depressa. The sequence continues at coordinate 2,165 of JANTOQ010621232.1, forward strand.
GAAAGATACGCTTTTATAAAAAACAATAAGATAACTACAGCGGACACTTGTTTAGAACGTCTGACTTCAAAATGTTGTAGAGTAAAAGGAAGGAGAAATTTTTGATCCTATTGAATGTTTGTGTAAACATGGTGATTAAGCAGTAATAGGCTATTAGACTACGACAGTTGACTTACATTTATTTATGTAAACATAAAGCGGAAGTACAGGCATGTAAAGTTATCATTAGGGAATTGTTAATTTAGCTGAAATCATTGTAAAAACATTCTGTCTGGGGATGCACGTCACAACAGTATTGATATACGTACTAAAAGTTCGATTGTTACTTTCGTCAGAAATATATTGAAGAGAAGAAAAAGTGGTTACAAGGTTTATGGAATGTTCATTTTCTTCATTTTAACATTATAGACATTCCCAAGGCATCAGTTGTGTGATGTAGGTATAAGTATTTTTTTTGTCTTTGTGTTACTTGCCGTATTCTGTGTGGCTTTCTATTTTAGAAAATGCGTGGTAGAACATGACATCCGATAGAACGGATAAAGAAAAATGAATGAACTTTCTATATTACCTATGCGGTCTACACGAATGTATAAAAATTAGATTGGCGACTTGCCCATTCTGTTTACTCAGTTTTTGTTTACCCTGATCTCGCTTGCAAAGATAATCAATCAATCAAGACAGTAATTCATATTTCTAAAGAAAACCTGGTTAACAGCCATATGTTACGGGCAGAAGAAAATGAGACTTTACTAGTTTATTACGTATGTATGTTAAACAGCCTTTTAGTTTCCTCATAACGCACCAGCTCCCACAGTCAATATCATTAAGTAAATCACAGAAATTGTTCATCTAATCAGCGTAGGTGATTTGAATACTTCCCACTTAGCAATGGATCATTAATGTGGTGATATAGGTATGCTTAAATATTTCTTGTTACGTTGTTGTATCATTCGTTTAGACTTAAAAGTATCAAGATGTATTACCTATCAGCTGTATTAAAAATTCAAGTAGTCGCATGCATTTTTGCCGTTCACTTATTGGAGATCCATTCTAAGCCTTTCGATGTAGATAAAGAAGAAATACAAAACAATGAACATAAAAACAAAGAACGTTGCGAAACTGTACCGTACAACCAAATTGTGTCTTTCCCTGGGTGCAAAAGCGTAAGTAAGAAAAATTACTATTGTCGAGGACGATGTTTTTCAGGCTATGTGCCAGAAATTGACGACGGAAGGCATACATGTTCTTCTTGCAAACCCGCTCAGGCATATGTTGAAACAGTACCATTAGAATGCGATGGAGGTAACATCACTGAAGTTACCGTTGAAGTCTTCAAAAAATGTGAATGTATAAGAACACAGTGTCAAGTGGTAGAGTTCTTCATTCCCCGAAGTAACCTAATTCAACCTGTAGACAGATCAAAGCAGCTGGAAGCAAAAAAATTAAAACCATGTCAAGAAGTATGTAGAAAGTGCAGAAAATTAAAATTAAAATACAATGAGTTGTCAAAAATCAAAGTGGCTGTGGAATATCTAAAAATATCGTGCAGGCGCAAGGAGTGTAAACGAATTTCTAATTCAAGGAAAATCTTTGACAGAACAAAGAAGAAGAAGAAGGCAAAGAAAACGCAGTGTAGGAAATGCAGACGATGTAAGAAATCAAAAACAAGCAAACGAAAGAACGTGTCACAGTATTAACTCAATTGTAATTTTAAGAGAGAGATTATACTTGGAATGACTGAATAAGATTTTAAATCATAGTTAGTAAAGAAGAAAATATCGAGTTGATGCTGGCACCTACTCGTCTATATAAACATGTAAATGATTCTGTATATAGGTTTCACATCTCTCTTCTACTCAAAGAAGACGTTATTTCGTTCATTAAATTTTTATTTACAATTTCTGGCATATAAAAATTATATAAGGAGCAGACTGTCACCTGCCCCATTTGACTGTGTAGTTACTACTGTCCGTCATGCCTCTTTGTTTCGTAGTGTACAACAGGAAGTTTCTTTACTTCTATGAAATGTCTTTTTTTTATGTGCAGCTCTTTCTCTTCAATCCTACTAACTGTCTTATTTTTTACGCCAGTCACATATTCCTTACTAATTACATAGTCACTTCTTCGATGATCTCCTGTTATATGTTTGCCAAACAAATCCGCAAAATCAGAGTCTATATCTGTTCTCTCAATGTTGCTGCTTTCATTCTCCTGAGCAACTAATTTTTTAAAAGGTTTTTCTAACATTTTCTTATAATATTTTTGTGCATCTCTTTTGTATACAGTAGGCCATTCATCAGCTTGCGATCTCCTTTCTCTGATAATTTGTAATTTATTCGTGTACTCGATCAGCTTTTTTTTCTTCAACTTGTTTCGATATTCCTGTAACTCATCTATACGATCGTCTCTCTTTTTCCGCGCAAGCATGTCCTTCCAGAAAAACATTCGTAGAACGTAAGGAATTTCTAAAACAAATACATTATTATTATTTCCTAGTTATTTATACTGCGCGTTTCATAAAACGCTCTGCTGTGTTACTCATACATTCTGCTGTGTTACTTATACATTCTGCTGTGTTACTTATACATTCTGCTGTGTTACTTATACAGAATTTGCTGGTTTCTCTGTTATATATGTTTTATGTCTTTAATATTCAGGTCAGTATAACTCTGTTTACTTCAGATACTGTTAAAAACGACAAGCAGTAAAACGCTTTTCTGCTAAATTATAAACAAAGCAAAAACAGAAATAGCAAAAACGAAGTACTTAATGGTCAAAATGTAATTCTGTAATATTCAGGTCAAAGTGTCCATTTATATTCTGCCACTGTTGAAAGCAGTAATCAGTAATATCTATGTTTCTGTGTTAAAATATAAACAAAATAAAAATACGGCATTTTGTTTTTGATGTTTCTAGAAAATCTACTTTGCCCTTATTACACGATTTTGTGACAATATGAACGACATTTTTATTTGTTTTATATTAAATATATATTTCGTAATTATTTTTATACCGTCAGACCTTTTTGCATTACATTTACGTTTTCCCATCTTTACATTTGTTTTGATGCATACATACAGTGAGCATATACAGCATATGGCGAGGATAGAATATGTCAAAATTTAATCATCATAACAGACACATCACACTATTTCGAAATAAAGTTAGCTAAGTCTGATTTTCTATTATCAGTGATCAATCTTCTTAATACTTTCCATTGAACTCTATAGCTATTGTTATTATGTTGGATGTTTCGCTGAGTTACGGGAACGATTTTTGTGGTCACTTCATCTAAATTCAATATTACGTTTCGTATCACTAATATACTGTGTTCTTTACATGACCAGGTACCTTGATGAAACATGCTTGTTTTGGTTTTCAATCTGAGTAACGCATTTTTCTCGTTTTATGCTGAATCGAAACGCACAGTTGAAATTAGATGGAGTAAGCTCAAACATCAATCCAATAACCCAGTCTAATATCCAGAGAATAACAACAGCTACAGTTTTAAATAGAAAATGTTAAATAGAGAACCAACAGAATGGAATAAAGTACTTGAAGCATATTATGTGATAAATAAACCGTCGCCAAATCATTAAATTGAGCAGCAGTAATTAACTAACTTTATTATAAAATGGTCTGACGTGATCTGTTATGGGAATACTGCGTTTTTAATGATGACAAGAAGTTTTATCTTTTTAATTGCTGTAAATTGTTTTTAAATCTAGCTATATTTATTTCGTTAAACTTTGTCAAACAAGTACACTTGATTAAAATAACCTACAACTCGAAAAGTCAAAGTAATATTTTTTTATTTACACACTTGTGTGAAACGGGCCTGGGAATAACCTTTCATATTAGACCGAAATTTGATGTTTGTTTTTATTAAAAACGGAGTTCAGATATGGATTCTAGGTAAAAAATTATGCTTATAGAGTATTTTTCAAGTTTTTTCGTTATGATAAAGAGGCTTGTGTTATTGAATGTTTTTTAACAGTTGATAACGCTTCCCTGATTTAAGGAACTCTAAAAAATTGTCTGTTTGTTTACTTTTTGACAAGGAATCTGAATCTTTGATCTGTTTTTTATCAAAATGTACAGAAGGGCTGTTTTGAAAAGATGACGTAATATTGCGCAATGATTTATGAAAAGAAAGCCTGTTATATAAACTTGACAATATAAAACTTCTATTCCATAAAAAAACGTGATGTTTTTATCATAAGTGAATCTAAATTAGACTCCAATATCAATGACAATGAAGTAATAATTGATGGCTACATTTCCTATAGACATGATCGGAATTGACAAGGTTGAGGTATTTATGTTATGTCAGAGATTTATGGTTTGTTATCTAAAATCAAGGATCTTATATTTACAAGTAGTTCTTGTATTTCTAAATCTGGTATAATGCATCTTGGCATCAGTGATAACAGTTTCACCAATGTGATCAGCAAATTCTCACGGCAAAAAGGGAACCAAAAACCATAACGGTTGACAAGACCATTAAGAAAGTTCAATTCTTAAATCATCTTAGAATTGTAGATGGGTCACATTTTCAAACATTTTATGACCAGAGAGAGCATGCGAGGTCTTCTGTGAAAATGTAAATGTTGCGGCTGAAAAACACGCGTCGGATAAAGAATCGTAATTCAAGCATGGGTCACTGATGATTTCCTATTAGCCTCCAGGGAAGGAGATATAAAAATCTAAAAGTAAATCCATCTGTGACTGGAATGGTTTTGAACGAAAAAACACCATGTAAAAATTTGAAAAATGGGCTAAATAACGAGCACTATAAACTTTACTTACTGAGGACGAAAAATGGCCGAGAAAACTCTGGTAAACAGCAACAACTATGGTTCAAACTACAACTACTCAAGTGAAAAGAGTAGTTGATGCTGATGGTATTGAACAGACAACCCTACAGAATACAAATGCTACATGATTATATGGAAATTGGTACCAAATTACTCAAACCAGGTCTCCTGTTCTGAGCATATTTCTGACAGAGATTCTCTCAACAAATGTTACAGCCTGGCTAGGTTCCTAAATGTCGAAAAGAAAGAGAATATCACCAGTATATAAAAGTAAAACTAAAAATGACCCTAGCAACTATAGACCAATTTATATACTACCAATTTCTATGTGCATTATCAATGTTTCTTCCTTTAGCTCTATTGATAAAAAACAGTCTGGATTGATAAAGATGTTTTCAACTACAACTCCTGTCCTTGATGTTTCGGATTTTATTCTTGATCAGCTTGACAAAAAGAGAAGTATCAGTGCTGTATTAATTTACCTCAAATTAATCAAAAAATTTCTCGATTGGTTTGACTCATACCTTTCGAACATAAAAGAGCTTAATCTCATAAACAACGTGAAGGCTGATCTGTTACAAGAGGACTTTCATGATCTGTTACAAGAGGACTTTCATGATATGTTACAAGAGGACTTTTATGATCTGTTACAAGAGGACTTTTATGATCTGTTACAAGAGGACTTTCATGATCTGTTACAAGAGGATTTTCATGATCTGTTACAAGAGGACTTTCATGATCTGTTACAAGAGGACTTTTATGATCTGTTACAAGAGGACTTTTATGATCTGTTACAAGAGGACTTTTATGATCTGTTACAAGAGGACTTTTAAGGTGTTCCGCAAGGCTCAGTCTTTTCTGCAATTCTTCAATTTATCACAATTTATTTGATCAAAAACTTTATTTATATTTTTATATTTATTCATCTCAATACTATTTTAAAACTCCCTTAGCGTTGAACAAGGTGATTGGCATTAGGTTAGTGTAATTAATTATTGCTGTTTTTACACAACAATTAAACTCATCGACAGCAAAATGCTAAAAAGAAACATACCCCTGCTCTATGAATAAAAGGTCATTCCCTAAAAGGCTCCCTTTCCCGAAATTTCAAAGATTTCCTAACACCTTCCTCCTGCAGAAAGTCCCTCCGACACTATGATTAAATTGTCTAACAACTTTTAGTAGCCATGAGAGAGGAAACCCCTTAAGATTGGGTCAAATTAAAACAAAAATTAAATTATTTATTCTTCTAAAAATAAACTGCCTTTATTTAGTGGATTGAAAGTCCCCATTTCAGACGTTTTTGACAGTTGTGATGAGTACAATGACTCGAGATTATAATTGTAAAAGTCCAAACATTAAAGCTTTAAAGATCCAAAAACATTTATCAAATTCTATCTGTTGCAAAACAAAGGTTGAATCTACACAACAAAATAAAACCAGAACCTCCATCTGCATTTGTAGTACTCGTGCTTCCCGTTTACTTAACCTGTTTATTTTATTGTCCCATCGGTTTTCTGTAACTACAGTAAAGAGATATTAGGATTATTAGGAGATGTTTGATTGATGGGAAATGGGCATTTGACTTCTAGACAGGCTTTTGGGCAGCATGAACATAATTCGATCATGGCTGGTACCAATAAGGGTTGTTCTTATCCAAAATTAAACCACAATTTGCCAACTGAAGGTTTTTATACTCTTTCGACTTGATATTGGACAGAATATATTTCTATTTCACGTCCATATTTAAAGCAAATATGTTTGGATTGACAAAACCAAGCCAGATAATTCATAAACTGACAAAAGCCAGATAATTCATAAACTGATGTAACCACCACCACCTTTCCTTATTTGATCCATTTTAGTTTCTAACATCATGGTCTTTTAAACCAGTGATAACTTCTTTCCGAAACGTATACCACTGTTCATTGCTATTTTTCCCCCTTGTCAAAACATCAATTTTGTCTATTGATAACTTGTTAGATTTTTATAAAGAGCTTCAAAAAAGGATTCAGCAGAATCTGACAGTATGATTACATCATCAACACTAAGACGTTTATCAACTATTACAACCCTAGTAATGAGAACTTCATACATAGTTAATTTTAATTTTCGGAACTACTGTTGATAAAACATTGGGTATGAATTTTTCCTGGGCAGCAGCAACATCTGTTACCTTAGGTTTAAACTGAGTGTCAATAGCAAATACATTAAAGGTTCTTGATACCTATCGCGTTAATTCTCCCTCCTTTGCCAAAATTATTAGCGTTAAAATCCTTCAATTTAACTGGAGCAACACCATTCCTGTTTGGCAACCATTCACAACACTTTGCTGTGCATGAGATTTTTGTGAGACCCAATCGAATAGCAGCAATATAGTTGCAAGTGCCCGACATACCCGACATACAAGAGCAATGAGCTGATTTAATAGCAGCATCTTTTTAGAAACGCAAGCTTAAAGCTTGTGGGGGATACATTCGGATTTTAGTAAACAGTAAGGGTAAGATATATAACCAAGCCAGCTTCTGTTGAAATAACTGTAGGTATGCCTTTGAATTTTTATAATAAACTTGGTTAAACATAAGGTGGTTAAATATATCAGTATATGTGATATATGGCCAGAAACACAATCCATCATCTTCACTAAGCCAGTCCAAAGTTAAATGCATAGGACCAGGAAAAAGAATGCTATATTTCAATAACTTATATCATTTTGAAGTTCGGATTCCACTTCTTCTGCTGTCTTTATGGGAAGCACATTATTTTTAGCAGCAACAAACACTCCTGCCTTTTCCCCAGAAACTTTCCATCCTCTTAGTCGTAGATATATCTTCAGTTCTTCTACTTCTTCTACTTCGCTTAACTACTATATCAAATCCCATAATTAACGCTTTCTCTTCTTAAAATTCAATCTAGAACAACAACTGATAATGATATGATATATTTATTTATTTGCCATAGACATGAATGATTTAGACGTTGGGCTACGTTTCGAGAGATACTTCTCTCATCATTGGGCAATGAAATTGTTGAAAACATCTCTATACGTATAGAGGATCGAAATTTGAATTACTTCACACCTCCACGGGAAATTGCGGACGTAATAGGAACAATTCCCGTTTCGGATCGAAATATAAAACTTCACACCTATCATAGATCCGTCAATTCATGTAGTTTGTTATTATCGTAAATTCATGTAACTAGTTATTCCCGTCTTGGCCTTTAGTCAAAGCTGGTATCCATATATGCGGTATAAGATGCTATTAATATGATTTTCATCACTCATTGTGTGAATACTTTCTTTGATTTTTCTCGCAATCATATATTGTTAGTGATTATAGAACAACAAATAAAGTTTCTTCCTATCTTCCTGCTGTGAGCTTTAAACACTAGTAAACAGAAGAATTATATTTTTCACCTGACTAAACTAGTGGATCCGTAGTGTAGTGGTTAACGCTCTCGCCTTTGACTTGGGCGACCCGGGTTCGATTCCCGGCTGGAGCAAA
>JANTOQ010621343.1:0-10486 GCA_027564595.1 Bythotiara depressa
AGTTATTTTATCATATATCTTTATGTTTTAAAGCTTTTGAAGTAAACTTATTTTTCCGTCAGAGGTAACCTTTAAACACTCTCAAAAGCACACAAAAATGGAAAATTCAGAGTACTCAGCAAATACAAACATACTCTAAATAGTAGGTAGATTGAACTTTCGAATTCCAATCCCATCAGGCCTTCATAAAAAACTATCTGTTTGGGGTGATCGATTTTTTCCATAAATCTGGCACGTTAATGTTTTCCTCGCCATTTCGTTGTTGTTGTTATCTGCTCTTCACTTCATAACTCACAAATGTGTTATTTCAAGTACAACCACCTAATATGATTTTTACAATAACCAATGATGTTGTCATACTTTTAGCTTTTGCTTCATGCACTCGAAGAAAGCGTAGGGCATTGTCAAACATTCTAGTGATACCAGATGTTGGTGACGAGGCCATATACATCTATAATCCAGCACCTCTTCCACCTGCCATTCTAACTTGGCCAACACCTAGTGGCAGAACACAATTACAAGTCGAGGCTTTGTGTAATAACGCCATTCTTAATTCCACATCTGGTAGAATGTGTTCAAGGATACTCGGATTCAATTTTGACATAACAACTTTTAGAAGACAATGTGTTTCAGATATTCAGGTATGGACTTACTTGTTTTTTTGTTGTTTTTTCACCACTTTAACCAAACTTTGTATCCCGGAGGTTTGGGGTGATCCATGCCAATGCCAATCTTAGAGGTGATTTTTATGACAAATTGAGTGAGTCATATTTTTTACCTTGTGAGGTACTATACTTTAAATTGACAAGTTACACCCCGAAACATCCTTTTATAAGTTTGTCAAAATTTTCATGAGATTCGTGCACCTCTATGTAATATCCTGGATATGTGCCTGTTATTCCAACTTGTAGTCCAACACGTATTATTCTGGTTCAAAAAAATATCTAATAATCTCAAACAAAAAAACAGACTTTTTCAGTTTTAGATCTCATTTCTGCTGAGACCTAGCTATTTTTTCCTTAATAATCAATACAAAGTAGGAATGAGGCCTGGTATTTCACTCTGTTGTTTGTTTTTAAAGCAAAATTCTACAATTAAAATTTATTAAATTTCATTCTTTTCATATTCGGTGTATAATTTGACCCCTATATTTTGGCCTAAAAATATAGCTTAAAAGGTTGACGTTTTACACCAGACAATATGGTAATTATCATTTCTACAAGACTGAATTATTCCAGACAATTATGGTAATGATGAGTTCTGACGGACTGATAAATGACAATATCTTTGATTTAGATCTCTGATACTTTGGATTTCATAAACTCTGTTGTAAATTTATTGACTCGAACTTGTGAGGAGATCATTTTGAGAGACACAATATATTGGATACGAAATGCAAATGGAATAGTGGCACCACCTGTAGCTATTGGTGCTAGCATGTGTCCAAGTGACTGCAGTATGAATGGAGTTTGCATTAACAGTTCTTGTGTTTGTAATAGTGGTTTCACATCGTTTGATTGCTCAATTATAGCAGGTAATCTCGTCTTTTACATATTGTACTTTTTTATTGTATACAAACAGCAATTTCTTCCAACTTTGTTCCTATAACCTATTTTGTATACTGTGTTATTGCCAGTAGATAGATGATACCTCTCTCAGGGTTTGAATTAAGAAAATTCAGTTGTGTCACTAAAGTCACTTATAGCGACACAAAATATGGTCTTAGCGACTCATTTTTTGTAACCTTACAGTATACGTTGTTTTCATTATACGACATAATGATCCATTCCGATGTTTTTAATTTTCTGGGTCATAGTTTTAAGGTCGGACCAGTCATTTTCACAAGTGTATAAATTTATTTTATTTTAATTATTTTCTGTCGCTAAAAATTTGATTTTCTCAATATTGTGTCGCAAGACAGCACATTGTGTCGCTTTAGGTGAATCACGGTCCCTTACTTCGATCACTGTCTCTCACAGAAATACTCACTTTTTGGTCAGCTAAATTGTAAAATTAATATAAACCTTTCCCGAATTCAATTAAAAGTTTCCTTTTATTCATCTATGGGGTAAGACATAGATGCTTGCAACGCACGGCATGTCAACTTTTTTATGCAGGCATCTGTTTGTTTTTTGCATTTTTCCGTACTTTTAACGGCACGTAATATTACAAGGTTTTTTTTGCTTTCTGAGGTTGTTTGTCTTATCGCCGTACATAAAAATGATGATGACCGGATCAATATGGTGTTTATGTTATTCGTTTCGCGATGCTGTAAAGTATTTTGCAGCTATATTCTAGTCCAGTATTAGCTAGCTACAGTACCTAGATCTTGCTTAGTTATGACATCCTGAAGAGATATGCAAGAAATGAAGTTTTTTTCATACAATAGTGTTCTATTATAAGAGTTGTGTGCTGCTTTATTTACGTTATAGAAGTAATTTTCAACGCAAAGCTTACTAACAGTTAAATTTTTAAATTGTATGCTTGGTTATATTACTATTATAAAGTTAAAATCTTGTCTTAAAGTTTGTTTTTAATCTTACTTTGTTCATGACTTTAATTTAAATATGGATGTGCTTCACTAGCACTCATATAAACCTTTGTTATTAACTTTTTTTTCGGCGTCTTTTAATTTTAATTTGATTGACATGTTTTAATTTCATTTCTCAAAAATCAGTAACGTGACTTTTTCAATAGACGTTTAGAACTCTATTTAACTTTCTTCGTATGTTTCATTTGCAAAAGTCGAAATGAGAAATAATCCACCTCACACCCTTTCTATTTTTGATATTGGAAGATGAAAATGTTTACAAATTCTTTTACTCTTCTTTACTAAGGATAAACTTCTTTTTTTATATAGATAGGAGTTCATGGATTTTTTTTTTAAGTAGGCAAGCAAGTAAAATATTTTTTCAGTAGCATTCTTAATGCCAAATATTTTTTCTACTTTGCTGCTATTTACCGCTGCAACTTTGTTTTGTACGTCATGTAAAAAGCTGTGACGTATTAGAGGAACTTTCACAGAGCAGAAATGTCTTTAAGATCTACTCTAGGTCTTCTCTTTAGTGTATTAATAGATGCAATAGAAGCCATAGATGTTCAAGGCAGCAGGGCTTCTTGTTTTTATAGAAAACTAGCAGCTAAGGAAAAGAACCACAATATCAGTTTTGTCAATAAAAGTTTCTGATGTTTTTGTAATTTACAGGACAGCCACCAACACTATCGTCATCGACAATACTTTGTGATGTACGACGACTAGGTCAATGCCTCATTGCCTCTGTTCAAGGAAATGGATTTATTAACTCTGCTCAATTAACGTGTAGGACTAGGCTGTTATTGGTAAGACACGTTTGTTTGCAAATTATACCTTTATACAAATATGTGCTCTGTAGGTATTATCAAATATCAAGTGGTATATCATTCCTTCTTGAGCTTATTATTCCTTCTTGCCTTTCAATTCTTAATCACACTATTGACTGCCCCAAAGCAGTCCATTCGTTGGCAGGCGTGTTTATTTGAAATCATCCGATTTATCCCAAATGTGATTACTAATACAAATACAATATTTCGTATGTAAATTATGTGTTTTTACCTTGGTAATTAATATGGTGATATATTTTGCACACAAATGAGAATTTTGTGAATTTTATAATCAGCGATATATATTTTGGGTGTTTTATCTAACATCCAGTATTGGTTGATTACTTATCAACGTTACATCTAGCATTAGGCCTAACAATCTTCCGGTAATAATTTTTAGAAAGGAAACTACTTCGCCTTTCTGATGCTTAATTTCCACTTTCTACTTTTATCGTGATTGTACCTCAATTCTTTGTTCCTTGCATAAAATCGATTGCACAACTTTCAAAAACGTTCCTACAGGTCTGAACAAAACAACTAGCATTCGTTTATGTTATTCATTTCACATAGGTGTCTGATAATCCTCCACACACGAGAACAAACAATGTTTCAACTTCAAGAGGCTTAATATTGAGTTTCGCTGAAGTTCTGTGCATCCTTCCATCTTTACCTGTTACAATTGATGGTAATCCAGCTACCTCATCTGGCAGTCCTACAGGAGGGTATGAAATAGAGGTGTCAAATGATGGAAGTAGCTATGGTGGAAGCAAAACCGTCTTTGTTGTTTATGATTCGAAGTGCTTGCAATGCGCTGGTAGCCCTCCACGATGCTCTCAAAAGGTGAGGTATATTTAGTGTCATATTATGACATAAGGATATTAAATATTTCAACAGTGTTTTTCATTTAGAGTGCCTGCCATTCTGAATCACTGTTTTCCCTGTAAATGTGAGATAAAATCAAATGTAAACCACTTTTAACGAGTAGGTTTAGTTTTAAACATTCCAGATCGACTGACTGTGTCTGCAGCTTGAGTATAGATACGTGGAACCAACTACTCGTAGTCGGTGAAATCTAAAATGAATTAACATGAGTATCTGTGTGTCCATTGCATCGTCAACACACGAAAATGTATTTGATGCGTACTCTAATTTAGCGTTAAAGTTATCTCCTCAGCATTTTTTTCTCAAGTTAAAAAGCGTACAAAGACACAAATTCTAATTATTGTGCATGCAGAAAAAGTTGGGAAGCTAAACTTTCCTTGTATTAGGTCTGTTAAGTAAATACGAGGTAATGCCTTCCTTCTCTGTTTCCACTGCCTTCTATATTCTCAGGCTCTCCCCCTCCCTTTAGTGGGAATGAGGAAGGGAGAGGTTCTAGCCCTAAGTTTAGTGGGAATGAGGGAGGGAGAGGTTCTAGCCATAAGTGATACATGAACTACATGTTATTCATCAGCGGGAAAATTTTATTCTCGAACCCAACATCAGGTTTTGTTGACACATTTTGACAAATCTATAGACTGATATAATATTGCATTTAATCTCTTTTAGGCAAACACGTGTAGAGTTAATAATTACTGCTTCACAGCTGGTAACGAGGATCCTTCCAACAACCGTTACCATTGCCAACCAAGTCAAAGCACTACATCCTTTGTTCTTAAGCCAGGTAAGACCGAGTATAAACACTACATCCTTTGTTCATAAGTCAGGTAAGACCGGGTATAACACTATTTCATTTCTACTTACACCATGTAAGACTGAGTATAAACACTACATCCTTTGTTCTTAAGCCAAGTAAACACTATTTCTTTTGTACTTACGCCAGGGAAATACAGTGTATTGATGTGCCCTCACAATTCATGTTAGGACTTCAGATCACACTACTCAACCCTGTCAAAAATCCATATTGCCATGTTTGTGTTTTTTGTGTGGCACAAAAAATATTGCAGTATGTAATATACGAATGCATAGGTCTCAGTCGGCAAAAATTCAAAAAATATTGCCTTTTGGCAAAAAATAATCAATTTTAGCGGGGAAAAAATTACTTGATGGCAAAAAATAGTATAAAATTTCTAATTAAGTTCTTGGTTTTTCCAGGGATGTAATTTTTTATGTTTTGTTATGTCCTATGATTAATGTTTCAATATTATCTGATATAATTTTATTATGTATTCAAGAATTGAAATCTATTGGCTTTCTGTTACCATATATAAAAAATGGCATGAATAATTGGATTATTAGCAAATAATTGGCATGAACTTGATAATACAACAAAAACCTAAAGGAAAAAATTAAGAAAATTTGACTGAAACCTATGCGAATGTTCCTCCTCTTCTCTCTCAATACATTTCTTCCTCTCTCAATACGTTTCTTCTAAAATATGGACCATTGTCATCATCTTCAACATACAGAAATAGATTAAGAATTGTACCAAAGTCATCAAATGTTATTATGTTACTGAATTCTACTTTACCTGGGAAAGCTGTGGCACATCATTAGCAGGTGGCTCTGGGCTGGGACAGATTCAATTAATTAATAAGAAATAAACATCCGAAAACTCTACCAAGGTGCATTATGGGATACAATAATTTGGTTACAAATATTGCATTTAATATTTAGTCAGCGATCAAAACATTAGTCTCTTTTCTCCAACAAATTAGGTGAAACAGCTTTATAAAACGTTGAAAAATGAGATTTCTACACACGGAAGATGTTTTCCTTGGATGTAAATGTAAAATCACCTATTTGTATTCTTTGATTTTTTTATTATCAGGTTTCACACCACCGCCACAAACAGGACTCACGACACCACCACAAACAGGACTCACGCCAATGGCAGTACCATGTGAGTATATAGGTTTTTAATAGTCTTCTATTTGGTTACTGATGTGTACTGTTGATCGAATCGGGTCCTGGAAAGTCCTTGAATTTGAAAATAGTCATGGAAAGTCCAGTAATGTCTTGGAATTTTGTTGAAATTTGAAAAGAATCCTGGGAAAATCATGGAAGTTTTAAATTTTAAATGTTGATTTTTTTATTCTATTTTAGAAAATATTAATATTATATAGTAGAAAATAGTGACCCCCGTCTATATATACCCCTATTCTCATATTTTGGACAGTTGAGGAATGCGCCCTAATGCCCTGTAGTTGCCAAATATTTTAGTCATGATTGTAGGCAGAATATTACAACATGTATAAAATCAGAATGTTTACCGTAAATATCATTTTTCTCTAGAAGAAAAATCTCCGAAAAGTACTGGAACGGAAAAGATTTCTCTGATCATATCCCCTAAATTGGCACGTGCAATAATTCTAATAATTTAAGTAAATAAATAAAATAAACAACATGTTTTAAATATCTCAAACTTGAGATAACATTGGTTAAAATTTTATACACACTGGTTTTCAAAGTTGGAAAACGGAAAAATTTACTTTGATCAAACTTATAAAATGATTGCTTGAAGCAGATAATTTCTCGATGTATAGCATCAGAAATCATACTGCGCATGCGTTTTTGGAACAATTTTCCTTTCCGTGAAATTTTCTCTAAAGGAAAATGACCTACGATCCATTATTTCACTGTATTGTTGAAAGTATGTTCCATATTTGTTTTTTGTTTTTTAGGTCCACAAATTTTGTGCAGCGGGAAGGTGACTGGAAATTACCAATACCTAGGAAATTCTCACTATTATTTGACGTGTGACAATGGTTTTGCGCACTGCCGTGCTTGCTGGCCGTTAACTTTACATTTTGTGGCAAGGTGTAACCAATGCATGAATGGTATCAATGGTAAGTGATTTATTTATTTATTTATTTAACTTTATTTTTATTTAATACTTTTATATTTGCATTGCCACACTTTCTAATCGAGACTTTTGTGTGCTCCCAGGAGCAAACATGCCTTACTAAAAAAAGATTTTGGATAGACGTGTTTCATAAGCATACCTCCTGGTTATATTAAACTTCCCATTGGAAACCCTTATAATTGTATGAGGAACCAGGGGGTCATAAGCACACCTCCTGGTTATACTGGACTTCCTATTAGAAACCATTATAATTTTACGAGGAACCAGGTTGTCTTATCTGGTTTTATCAGATTTATTTTAAATTTTATTTCCAATAATTAAACCCCTGGAAAAAGAAAAATGGAAAAGAAATGACCAATCAAATTGTTTCTTTTCCGGGGGCGCAATGCATTAATGCTTGTTAGTTCGCGAGCTTGACTTTCTTTTTGCACACTGGTAGCGAATTTGAATCCTATCCACGGCACACAGCGGAGGACGACTTCTTCGCAAAATTCTTAGGTCATGTTTGTGTGTGTGTGTGTGTGTGTTGGTGTTGGTGTGCACCTGAATACAATGTACCAATGTGTTCCAGTATTGCACAGTATTGTGAAATATGTATGTCTCAAGGCGGATTTTTTGCTCATTTACCGAAAAATGTTCCGCGCGTGTGCAGTGGAGGTCTCAAAACGCTTTGGATTCATGTCTGGTTTCATTTAAACATGGCCTAAGTCCGGTTTTATTAGTAAAGGTTTACTGGAGAGTTAACAACAAGTAACTGGTACCGTACCAACCAATGATTGACTAGTATGATTAAAGGCTTATAAATACTTGAAACAACCCTTATCAGAAGCTTATAAACACTCTCTTGAAGCATGAAACAACCCTTATCAGAAGCTTATAAATACTCTTGAAGCACGAAACAACCCTTATCAAAAGCTTATAAACACTCTTGAAGCATGAAACAACCCTTATCAAAAGCTTATAAACACTCTTGAAGCATGAAACAACCCCTATCAGAATCTTATAAGCACTCTTGAAGCACGAAACAACCCTTATCAAAAGCTTATAAACACTCTTGAAGCATGAAACAACCTTTATCAGAAGGTTATAAATACTCTCTTGAAGCATGAAACCATGAAACAATCTTTATACTATAGGGTTGTTTTAGACAGGTCTGGGCACCGCATCTAACTTACGACAGTTCGCCTGCCTAAAATTAGAATTGAATACAGGCGTTGTTTGTTTTATTTTACAGGAGCAAAGGATTATAACGATCTGCCATTAGAATTCGTAAGCAGCAGTCTGCAGAAAACTATTGCCTCAGATAATATATATAATTTTACTAGTTCTTTCTGATTTGTTTTCTTTTATATTTGTATTTTACATTTCTTTAACAGGACACACATTGATAGCAGTTGTCTTTTATTGACGTGTTTTATCCTGCATTAATATTTTAGAACAAATAAATAAAAGAAATGAAATCTGATATGAAAATACATAAATTAAGACGTGTTTTTTGTGGCTTACTTTTGATTAGATAACTTCTTTTACGTCGCGTCTAACTTAATTCAACTCACCTGTACTTATGTGTGTCCGTCAGATTCCATGCCATATCATTGCTTTTTTATAAATACAGGCTTGTTTATTTAAATTAGACGCCGAGGAAAAGCGGCTTAAGACCTGTTTCCATTGAGACAACTTTATCTCTCTGACGTCCCTTTTCCGTGATTTTGAATGGCTAAATTAAACGTTAACTTTTTAAATCGCCTTCGTGTGCTTTCTTTTTAGCTTAGCCAATCACAAACGCGGAAAAGGAACGCCAGCGAGGCCTGCACGGATTTTTCTCTCAATGGGGACCGTCCTTTACGTGTATAAATCGACAACGAGTTACAAGCTGAATAACAGTACATAATACATAAGCATACCTCCTGGTTATATTAAACGTCCCATTGGAAACCTTTATAATTTTATAACGAACCAGGGGGTCTTGCCAGCTTTTACTAAATTCATTTTACATCATATTTCCAATAATTAACTCCCTGTTAAAAGCAAAATAGCATTGAAATGACTAATGATTTGGTTCCGTTACGGGGGTATTGTGCATTAAAGAGCTACACAGGTAGAATTTATTTATTGTTGTTATTCGTAGATCTGTGCTACACCACACCACGTTGGACTACGGCACCAACTTCAGTATGTCCAAACTTATGTCCTACGAAAGGAGGGGGTTATTTCAGTGGAAATATGGCTGATCCAAACCAACCACGTCATTTTATATCCTGTTCGTATGGTGTTACGCAAGCTTGCATCGATTGCCCAGCTAATCTGCATTTCAATGAAGCGATAAATGCATGTGACTGGCCTTAGTAATAAATACTTTTTCCACATTCCAAAATAGAGTCGATTTTTCCGATTTTCGTAACATTTTTTTCTACTAGTTTTCGTGAAAGTGATTTTTAAAAGTTTCTCATCAAAAATTATGACTGTGATAAACATTTCAGAGTTAAGGGAAAACTAATTCATTTTATTGTACTGCTGTTGTGTATCAGTATCTAGATCTTTGAAAGATGCAATTCTGTAATACTAAGCTCCAATCCCAACATCGTATTCCATAATTTCAACGGATTTTTTTATTGAGATTCGAGGTAAATATGTTGAAGTAAATAAGTAAATGAAAACGTCCAAGCAGTCCTATTTATCATTTAAACCTTTTAACACTTTAACCATACCCCCTGGTCATATTAAACTTCCCATTGGAAACTTTTATAATTTTATGAGGAACCAGGGGTTCTTATCAGCTGTTACCAGATTTAATTTACATGGTATTTCCAATAATTAACCCCCTGGAAAAAGAAAAATAGCAAAGAAATTACTAATGATTTATATTCATTTCCGGGGACACTACATTTAGGTCTCTTTGTTTAGTCATTTAAAATTTATTTTGCGTTCTTATTCATGGTTTAGCAGGGTATAAAATGGTGCTTACCAATTTGGATAAAATGACGGCAGTAGAGAATAAAAACCCACGAAATTTTTCAAACATGATTAAATTCGTGAAATTTTCGACAGGAATGTTTTCATGATGAAATATTTGTTTCTAACATAAAAGAAGGTTATTTTCTAATATTATTCTAATTAAAAATATATTTTTGTTATTATTTAAAAACGTATATAAATATCCTTTTTATAGACTCCATTTTTAAAATAAGTATTTAAATTTGTCAGTTTAGAAATTCGCTAAAATTATGAAGAGCAATTAGTGCCGAAAAGCTGCTTTATTAATGTTTTGAATTTTCGGTAAACTAATTTGTGTTCGGCAAAACTTATTTTTATTTTCGGTAA
>JANTOQ010621454.1:0-10485 GCA_027564595.1 Bythotiara depressa
TCACTTTCAATAATATTTTCATTTGAACTTGAAGAATCGTCCATGCTTTTCGTATTGAACTTACAGAAAGGTCTATGTTTTACTAACATTTATTATTATTCTGAATGTGTAGTAGGGCACCTGTGACGTCACATCTTGAGCAATTATTAAGAAATTGTAGAATCTTTAAAGCGCTATAAAGAGCCAACTAAGAGTTTCTTCATGCCTGTGTTTATTTTCAAAGTATCATAACAATGACTAGTATCGGTTTATATAAAATTTCCCAAAAAATATTCCCCTTTAAAGTATATTATGTCACTAAAAATAACAAATAAAACATCTGAGAACAGATAGTCTACTCTATTTTTTAAACGTTTACTTTCAATTATGAAAAATTGGAATGAAATCTCGACAGATTTAAAGTTTTAAATGATCAGATTTCAAAATATTGAACACATTAACATAACCAGGGGTAAATAAAAGAGATCAAATATGAGAAAATGTAAGGACATTTGTTTGACATGGATATATATTATATAATATGTTATTGTTGATGATTGTAAAGAACAGAGTTATAAGCTGAAAATACCATATTTCAGCTGCTAGCTTAACTTCAGTCTGAAGCTAACTATGATAAAAAAATATCTATTGTAAGTTTGTTGTATACCTTCTTCTCCAAACTCTGTTTCCCTTCACGCTGCTTGATTTTTGCTGTATTCCTTGAATGCCGTACAAGATGAATCCCAGAGACATCTGTATTCCTTCATTGTTTCCACCAGAATCTAACTCAGCATCTAACCAAATTTGGATGCCACTCTTCATCATTATGACCTTCAGTATATACCTCTTCCGAGACTTGTTGAGATAGCAAATTCGGGATTGGCGGTGAAAACTGAAATACTTTAGAAGGAAGTTGTTGCTGGAGGGCAGCAAACCTTACTTCTGTGTTCGCCATATCAAAATAAACAAACAGGCTATTTTTCCTAAGCGCTCCAAAACTTGAGAGCTGATTGGTTCTCTTCCTAAATATTATGTCATTTTTCACTCTGATCGCTGAAGGAGTTGAAACATGTTCAACTCCCTAGTGATCACCACAAATGACCTAGTTTTACGCAATAACTAAGAAAAAATAAAGTGAGCGATTGCTGAATAGCAACATAAATCTTTGGCAATCCCGCGACAGAAAACACTCTAATGGAGATTGGCCTTATGTTATCTAATCCAACCGAACGGTTTACTATCTACTCTGAGCTACCTAGTCTTCCTAAACTGTCAACTCTTCTTACGTTGTCTAAGTCTTCTTAAGCAGTCTAGTCTATCTGAGCTGCCTAGTCAGTCTATCTAGTCTGTCTAATTAGACTAGTATGTCTAACCTGTCTAAGCTTCCAAGTCTGTCTAACCAGTCTACTTTGTCTAAGCTCCCTAGTCTGTCTAACCAGTCTGCGCTTCCTAGTCTGTCGTCTAACCTGTCTAGTCTATCTAAGCTCCCTAGTCTGACTAACCTGTCTAAGCTTCCTAGTCTGTCTAACCAGTCTACTCTGTCTAACCTGTCTAAGCTCCCTAGTCTGTCTAACCTGTCTAAGCTCTCTAGTCTGTCTAACCTATCTAAACTCCCTAGTCTGTCTAACCTGTCTAAGCTCCCTAGTCTGTCTAAAGAATTTGACAAGCCAAGGGGTAGGTTGTAGAAAAATGATAAAACTAGGTAGAAAAACTCCCATAAAACAATGAAGATATATAAGACCCCTTGGCTCATATTGCCTAAACACAATAAACAAAGGTTTTTGTAAAGGAGCTGAAACTTTATTAACAAAATAATTTTAGTTTACAATTCTCCATTATAGCAACTTGTTAATTACAACTTTTACACAAAATGAAGGATGATTTGAAAAACCTTTTAGTATGTAAACAGCACGTCAAACACATTCTAGAAAAGGAACTATTTAAAATTAAAGATTGTAATATTTGTAATGGACAATACACAGAAAGAGAATATAACTGCTAAGAAAAATATAAGCAATGCAGAATAAGTGTAAAATGATGCAGTCAAGAACATCAAATATTTTCGTTACGCTTTTAATATTGAGTAACACTCTAGCTAATTTACATCCTTGTGACCCAACGCGAGCATCAAAATACAGAAAGATACAAGGTAGTATTTATCATGAACTTGAAAACAAAACATGGGTACCTAGACCAGTTATCATCACTAGACAAAATTACCATCAGATTGAGAGACATAAAATGGAAAAACTCAGGTTATATTTAGTTGGATTTTTTTGTTTTCCATATTCATAACATAAAATTACAACGTTAAAAAACTTTTGAAATTTTATGTTATGAATTTAGTTGGTAGCAAATGCACAGACTGGACCAACCACAAGGCACTACCAACATTGTTGTTAGGATTTTGTGATTTTCAACAAAGGAGGTGAAGAGCCCTCCATCACAGAATGATAGAGAACTTGTATATAAACTTAAATGTCTAGACAATGACATGATTGGTAAACTAGAAACTAAACCAATACATCTGGAATATGACCAAAGTTTACAACCATTTCAATCTCCTTTCGTCTACACTTATCAACCACATGCCAGCAAAATACCTACACTCCTCACTGAAATAGGGGTAATGACGGGTGTTGGTCTTAGTGAAACCCACAATTGTATCATAAACCTGGTTGTAACTGTTAAAAAGAATGGAAACATGAACATGCAAAATACACCAAATAATCCTAGAATGAAATCTGCAAATTTCCATATCCTAAACCAATAGGGAATCAAACACATGCTCACAGAAACAAAAATATCAAAATGGATATAATCAAGCAAGTGAGCAAGAAACCACACTAAACAGCTAGCCAACTTCAGCACATGTTTTAAAATAAAGTGCAACACAGGCCACTTTAAATTACACAAAACCTAAATTCACAATAGCCAAGTTTGGGCTTCATCTATTGGTAGCAATGTCACAGCCTAAACTACTAAGGACATAATAAAACAGCATAAATGTTATATTTAACTGAGATTGTAACTAACAATCCCTCTACATACAAATGTTTTTCAAGAATGCAAATTATGAATATTTCAAAGATAATTTTTTCACACTGAAGAGATGTACATGTTAATAGTAGTTATTACAGTCACTCATATTGATAATGACGTAACAGTAATATTTTGGAAATTCAAGTTGCAATTGCTCATGTTGTGATGTGACAATGATAGGAAATTGACATGTTTTCCTTAACAGCCGGATCTAAATAGTGCATCCTAGCAACCTCTCATTTAGAGAAGAAGAGTCTTAACAGACCACTGAAACCAAGGTAGGAAACAGTAAATATATTGTCAAGACTGAATGATAAAATTCTCTCAACTTACATAAACTTTATAGGTGCTCAGTCAGACCATCATTGTCTACACATTGGCCAATTACAAAGACTAAGTTCTGGAATCTGATACAGATGAAGGGGAGAATAAACTAAATTATACTGCTTCTTGATATTTAAGTTTTACAGACACAACCAGTGTAAACTCATGTAAAATGTCATACTTCTTAGCCATAGGGTGGGTGTTGGAAACTCAAGACAGGAATTTTCCACTCTTAAATCCACTGATCACACCTATATAGACAGTACAAATATGCTCACAACAAACTTTAGACGAAAGAAAATCCAATCAATCCAGAATATTGTCACAATGTGTATAATATGGGGAACGAGTACTATATCACTGCAAATCCAAAGCATATGGCACGACGTGCCACCTAAGCAATAATAAACACTACACCACAGTATGTGATAAAAACCAGATGGAAAGGTTAATCAAACAGAAGACAAAGAAACCAATCAGGAAGATAAATACAAATACGACAACAGACTAGTTCATCTTTGCAACCATCACACCAGACAAAATAAGGAGGCTAATAGCATAAATGGCAACAGTGTTAATCTTGGCTGATATTTAACATTTTTTACAGACACTACTGGATCACATTTCTAAAAAAGGGAAGTCTATTACAAATAGGGTGACACAAACTCAGATATTTACCATCATAAACATTTATTTATAACATTCAAGTCATCAATTCCAATGTCCAATCTAAGAAATCCCTAAGCTGTAGTTGTTATTGATAGTCTCCTTGTCATCAACGACTATTGATCCAAATACGTAGTAGTAAGCACGATAGAGTCATCCTGAACTCAGGCTAAACATCTTTGAAACTGGAAATATTACAAGTCTGAACCTCTCCGTATCAAGACTCCACTAAGAACCTTATTTTTAGGAAAAACTAAAAACTAATGTTAAAAAATGTTCCAATGTTTTTGGCACCCTATAATTTAATTTTGGAGGAAGTATGAGTGATAAAACACTTATAGTATCAAAATAGTTCTAGACCAGAACCAATCTGCGAAAAATCAGATCTTTTAACTGCGAGCTAGAGTGAGAATCAAAGTGATCCCTTTCGAATCTTTGAATCCCTGAAATCAAAACCAGGGCTATTTTTTTCAAAAATATTTTTGAGAAATAATTATGTAAAAGAACAAATGCTAAAGTAGAAATAGAGTGTGCATAAAACGCCATTGTTGTTATAAAGCTTGGAAATCACATAAGAATCAGGGAGTAAAATTGGTACCAAATATATATGGTATATATTTATATATTAAATATATATCTATTAAAAAGGAATAAAAGCACAATTTCTTGAAATAGATATTTCAACATTTACACGTCCTTCTCAATGCTACGATACAAATTTCACATCGTTATATATAAAAAATCAAACAACTAGCTCTCCTACTTAGTGTACATGCATGTCAGTTTAAAACATATATTATCACAATACCTACTAAAAACATGTCGGAAAAGGGTGGCAATGAAAATCCTTTATTAAGAAAAAACTGTGCTCTCCATTGTATATACAAATACAAGAACATAACTTTACAAATAAATTATTTTAGAGTAAAAAAAAAAAAAAAAAAAATGATGGAGTGTAAAAAGGCTAACTATAAGATAAAAGTAATATAATTTAGTAAGAAATCACTGTTAAGAAAACACTAATAAATAAATATGTTAATTAAATAAAGTGTTAAAATGTTAAATATGTTTATTTTAAAAAGCTAAAATATTAAAAAGAACTTATGTTTACATATAAAATATTAAAAGGTAAAAAATGTAGTATATTAATTTACATAGCAATTAAAAAGTATTTATAATTACACACAAACATAAATAAACCGTCATTTAAAACCTCTGCACGGCTGACAATCTAATAAGACAGAACAATACAAGCACAATATACAAATATCACAAGTATATTTTCACATCAGCCGGCCATTCCCCACTGTAGAGATGGGAGACCATGACCAAGGTTTTGCATGTGGAACCGGGTTGAAGCTACTGAGTGTGCAAACCAAAAGGACTGTTCACAACATCCCGGACTACTAAGGTAGCAGACTTAATCCTTCCACCTTGGCCAAGGTCCGATTCCCATCTGAACCACACCGTAAAAGTGGAAATATTTACCTTTACTTAAATCTTCTAAAAATATTTTGTAGTTTTCCTACCTTCAAGTATCAAAAGTGTAATAAAATGGTAATAAAAATATATTTTATATTTTTTCTCTGGTCAAAGCCTTCATAAATACTTTTTTTTACCTCCCAGAAGTTTAGCAACTTCTAAGATGGAGAGATATATAATAACATCTCTTATTGTTTTTCCGAGACTGTGAAATTATGTATATATATATTACAGGAATATAATATGTTATACTACCATTTTTTATAGAGTGGAGGTTGGGTTTTACTTTCCAGACATGCATTATATACAAGGAAGAAGAAATATGTACCTTGATGTGAAAGTATGTTTTTTCTGTAATAATTTCAAGTCTGTAATAATTATATAATTCTGTAAAGGAACCGACTTTTAAAATAAATTAATTTGGTTCAGTGAATTATGCAAAAGGTATATGTAAAGTCTGAAGAGTAACAAATCTTTCTGAAAGTATTTTAAATTTGCCAAAGTAATTATTTATTTGTTTATTCACAACAATCATATATGGAGTACACATGCGAACATTTTTTGTTTCTCTTCTTTTGCAGCATTATGTGTGGCATTTTAATTCATGAATACTAAAAACAAGACCAGAATGGGTTCTAATGAGATCTCCCTGCTTTAAATTTCATGTTACTTCATCAGAAATATAAAACATTACAAAAAATATCTGTTGACATTTCATTTTATTATATTACTGCTGGACAATTTAAAAAAGCACACTCTTTCATTGTAAGTAGCTTCATAAGACAGCGCATATTCTAGCATCAAAGGGCATGAATGCGATTTACATGAAAAAGGGCACTTTTGACTTCTAAATATCTTTAAAAGGGCACATTTTTCATTCAGAATCCCTAATTGAGAGTATATTTAAACTTTTTAACATCTTCAAATAGGTCATTGCGTGCAATTATCGCACCCAAACGGGCTGGAATATGCACTGTAAGATAAACAATACTTAACTTAAAATGTTCCATGACAATTCTGATGCATCTGTAAATAATTGCATACATACAAACATAGCTGTTAATGGACAATAAAGCAAAGAAACTAAATAATACTTATAAATAATTACAGTTGTTTGCTTGCAAAAACAACAAAAATTAGGTTATAAAATAAAGTTGTTAAATGGCTTCTTCTAAATTCAACCCCTGGGCTGAGAGTGTTTTAAATGTTCTCATCCAGAAGAGTCCCCTCTTGTAGTTTCCGAAAGATAGAATTCTGGTGTGTAGAGAATCAATTTCATTTTTGAATTATAAATGAGGAATATCAACTTTAACATCAGACAATCTGGATAGATAGGAGAGAGGTAAAATAGTGTTGATTGTCAGATAGCACTAAATTAATCCTCAGAAGGCTATTTTCAAGCTTACAGTGCCCCGCCTAAGATCTCCAGTTGCATACTTTTAAACCCCCAAAGAAGTTATTTGACTGATAGTTCATTATAATTCATATACACCCAACATTTTGTTATTATGCTGAGAGTGTGTTATATATTTTAATGATAAATATATCAAATTATTTTTATTTATAGTCTAGTCTATTCACAACATTGAAGATACCACACACTTCAACATACAAGCTGCTGATTGGTTACGTCTTAAACACTGAAGCACTTGTAACGTTAACACTACGTCTGAAGCTATTGGGAAGTAGTCGAGTATTATTTCAGTCCAGTCTTCCAACTGCACAACCATTCTTTTGTATTGAAGAATGTTTTGAAGCCTTCAGCATGAATGTCAACAATCAATTAAGCAATCAATTTTATTTACAAGCTGGTATCTACAATGTAGAAGTGACATCATCAGTTGCAAACAGTCAGTTGAAATTGGTATGTTATTTGCAGGGACTGCTTTAGTTGTCTTTCAATGTACAGACATTTGACCTCTTTAGATATAGTAGCATACAATATTTGTGACCATAATAATGTCACCTGTCCATTTAAAATGTTATATTACACTGCCATGCAGTGTATACTTATCAAATTCTCAATACTCTATTGAAGCAAGAAATACATGGATGGAACACAACTTTTTATACACATGCGTGGTGGGCTATAAAGAAATGAAATCATTGGTGACAAAATATTGGTAATACATTTAATCAAGATTTGAAATAATTTTCAATTATCATTGTGAAGGAGAGTGTTCAAGAATATTTCCTCTTTTCCATATGGACCTTTTTCAAAGTTATTTCAAGACTTACAACAGTAGAGTTTTGTTTGCAAAAGCTAATCACTTGTTTTTCAATCTTCAGATAATATAATAATTGCTACATGTTTCTGGAGAGTGTTTGTTAGCTTCTGATATGACGTTTCATAAAAAATGTGAATATTTGAAATGCTAAAATTATATTTTATTGAATTTTAATAATAATATATAAAACAATCCATGCCCAGTTATATAATGATTCAATGATCAACTAGTATATCGGCGGTGGGTATTCTAGAACTTTAGGACAGAGTCCGGAAGTAGTGAAAAAGGGCACGTAATAATCAATTTTTATTTCAAAATTGTGTAAAAAGTTTAAGAAAAAAGGTAGTTTCTCCAAGAATTTCTTAAGGGCAGAATCCAAAATCTGGATCCTCTTTTGACCTAGAATAGGACCTGGTAGGTTAATCAAAATATTAAAATAACATAATGTATATACAATAAAATATATAATATTATTTTTTTCAATTTGGAGGACAATTTGATTTGCTTCGTCTATTACAAAATAATCAATTTTTATTATATAAACAGGATAGCAAAATATATGCTTAAATTATATACATTGAGGTTGATGCACAAATTAATCAGCTTGGAAGTTATATGGAATTGGTGTATGTAATTAGCATTTAGAGAATTATTTTGCACAACTAACCTTAATTTGAAAGTATTTAGCTTATGTAGTTTATCTACTCTAGCAAGATCCTGATTGATAACTTCTGCACAACCAGACAATTCATGTGTTTAGGTGGGATAGAATCACTACCATTCAACACTTTTAGGCACTATTAAGTAGCTTGCATATAGACTATTATACCCACTTCCATTGACCTATCCAGGACAATTTTGATGCCAGTATACAGTTATGGGAGCCCAGATCTTTTAGCAAAGTTTGCTTTTCAATCTTATTTTTATGAAACTAATTAAATCCTCATTCAATGGTAATATCAGAAAACGATAAGCCTTTACCTGGACTTTCAAATAAAGTATCACAAAGGGTTAAAAGGTGACTTTTTCTGTTTTGTTGCACCTTTTTATGTTCAAAACTGGTATGCCCAAAAATGCTTCATATATAGTATGTCACTGCTTTTAAACAAACTGTATGCAATTGCTTTCATGTGTGTTTTTCTGTTTTTTTAGTATCGGCTAATTGCAATCCCAGTTGAGTTTGTTACTGCTTCGATTCTCCTTCCTAATGATAAAAAGAAATTTTTGTTGTCATGTAGTGTTGAAGCAAATGACTTGAGGTTTGTACTCATTCTCCCAATTAATTTATTATTTCATTTATTCATTTATTAATTAACCAAGAGATGTCAGGTATACATATGTACCCCTGATAAAGTTTATTATAAATTATAACTACTATTAGGTAATTGACCCCCTGGTGCTTCTTAACATTATAACGTTTTTCAATAAGAAGTTTATGAGAAACTGGAGGTATTATTAAAGAACTAAGAATATAATAATAATAAAATAATAACAAAAAATTGATGCAGTATGTGACTAAACACAATTCAAAAACTTAAATAACATTGGATACTTGCTTTTCATGAATGATTGTTTCCAAATAAATGTGTAATTGATAATATTAAAAGTTCATCACAGTACTATATAAAGTGAATTGTTATTAGGGACTATTACTTTATTGTACTTGAATTCAATTGCATCAGATAATATAGCCAGAAAAGTTGTATACTAATGCAATATTTTTTTTTTAAGAACATTTTTCGAATTTTGGCCAAAAGGCAAAGGCCTATCTCGACACAGAAAGGTTCCCGTGGACAGAAACATTTTCCCAATTGTAATATTAATATTAATATATTTTAACTAATTATTAATTATATTATATTAATTATAATACACAACTTTTTTTCTCTTTCCTGGTGACTTTTTTCCCTTTTCTCATGAAACTTTTTCTGAGTCGATATCAGCCTTACTGTAAGTAAATTTAAGGCAATATATATATATATAGCTAAAAGTGAGCGTACAATCATGTTACATTTTTAACCCTTTAATGCATAGTGTCCCCTGGAAAGGAATAAAATCATTGGTCATTTTTCTGCTATTTTACTTTTGCCAGGGGGTTAATTATTGGAAATATAATGTAAAATAAATTTGATAAAAGCTGCTAAGACATCCTGGTTCCTCATAAAATTATAAGGTTTCCAATGGGTACTTTAATATAACCAGGAGGTATGCTTATACATTAAAGGTTAAATGATTTTGAACATAACTATTGTTTTTATTTACCTACATACATTGCTGGTAAAGATTGAATATATGTTTGATTATTTATTATTTAAATGTCTCAGAATATTTTTTATGTTTGTTTTAGAATTGGTACTTCTTCTGAATCTATTTGTATGGCTGGTACTTACAGCATAACGATAAGATTTGAAGATGGTGCATTGCGTAAGAAAGATTTTATGTAAAATAGCTAATTATTATTAATACCAACTGCAAAATAATATTATAACGCTCGAAAAAGACATGAAAATATTGTGAATAATTATTATGTAAAACTGGAGTGTTTATTTTTTCAAAATAAATATTTCCAATACAGTTGCGAACTGGACTATTGTTACCAATATATATAGAGAGAGACGAGTTATACACAAAAGGTGTTGCACATGTCCTTGAGACAAGATCAAGGCAGAACCAGATGTATTTTTCCCTCATTAGGGATCATCAGCAGTCCATAACTTTCTAATTATCAAATAGGAAAATTGAAAGTCAATCTCAGTGGCCAGTC
>JANTOQ010621787.1:0-10481 GCA_027564595.1 Bythotiara depressa
TACTCATCTTGTTACTTAAGAAATCGTTATCTTATTAATAACTCACTAATACTAATATTACGCATCCCACTTAATAAAGGTTTTCTACATCGCGTTCACACGTCCGTCCGCCATCATACCATCCATCATACCACATTTAGTGGACGAAAACGAAATCGAAATCAACACTATCAGCACGTCTAGAAAGATGGATGTTTAGACATTTAATTTAATATTCAGTATCAACCGGGGAAAACAATCCACCAAATGCACCGTAACGAATTGTTCTTCAACGGACGTTGCAAAAGAAGTGTAACGAACGAATATGTTAATTTTGTGGTGAAAAATGTATCCAAAGTTACTAAATTTCAAGAACTAGAAAATGCATTAGAAATTGATAAGGTAAGAGAATTTGTTAACTCAAGTTGCGAAAAGAAACCGATGCTAAATCAAATATGGATTGGTATAAAAAGTTTCGAGCCGAATTATGTATAGCTGGAAAACTCATTTTAAAAAAGGTACCCAGATAATTAATGAAAGAATCTTCGGCAAAGAGTATTATGCTTCGAACATGAACACCATCTTGGTATTGTTAAAAGTAAACAATTATTCAGAATCACAATGAACCAAGAGGTAGAAAAGCTAATCACAACATGTATATAATTGGTATTTAAAGGAAGCCAATATGAGCCAATAAAATCCACAGCTCGACCTGATGCTCCATGGAAGTCTTTTTCCAGCCGCGGAAAGTATTTTAGCAAGGGTTATACACGATATCCAGAAGAAATATATACAAGGGTTATACACGATATCCAGAAGAAAAGATTCTTCACAAAACTACATCCATAAAGATTATCACAGCAATGAAAGAAGTATTTGAATGGCATGGTTATTCTGAGATATATAAAATCCGATAATGGCAGTAACCTCACAAATTTGAAGAGTTCTGCAAAACACATATAAAAAAGCATTTCATCTCAGAACTATACTTTCCGCGAGGAAATGCAGAAAAAAAGTACGCCACACCTAACCACTGAAGATACACCTGCTAGGTTCCAATTTAATAGGGAAATCATAAGAAAAATTCCTCAGATCATGACAAAGCCAAACCTCCATCAAAATGCACTGATAAAGAATACTTAAGCTAAATGAAAGATGCAGAAACAATATGACGACTTCTAGAGACCTATAAAGACCTTTGACTCAAACATTGATGTCGGAGACAAAGTTCTCATAAAAAAGGGAGAACAAAATATCAACACTGTACAGTAAGACTGAGTACACTGTGCAGACGAAGAAGGTCTCAGCGGTTATAGTTAGAAGCCCGGGCGTACAAAAACTAATGAGAATTGTGTCTCAATTTAAAAAGTTAACAATAACCAGCAACAATGACAAGAATGAAGGAGAGTACGCACAACATCTGGGAAACAGTCAGCATAGCCTAGTAGTCAATAGTGATACTAGAAAAATGCAGTAGCGGGAGCCGCGGGTTGGCGTCTGGAAAAGGAATCAATCCATAGCGAAATTTTTGTTATCTAGAGCAAATCGTACAAACATGTTTATATGATGATATTACATTGTTTTCATGCAGCAAACAACTTTATTGAGAAAGAAGTGATGTGGTTGTTATTTATTTATCAAATAGATTTATTATTAAACACTTATTGGACACGTCCATGTCCAATATGGGATATATCGGGCCTCAGCTGAGGCCTCGTCCAAATTTTTTTCTCGAATCCCAATATTTCCATATTGGACAACGGTCGCGTCCAAATAAGTACAGTGGAACTCATGGAATTCGAATTCTGAGGGAACCGAGAAATTTGTTCGAATGACATGATTTTCGAATTATGGGATTATCCCGTTATTAAGGAAATTTGAGGGGGCCGAAAAATCTGTTCGATTTAGATGCTTTTCGAATTATAGGAGTTCGAATTACATGAGTTCCACTGTATTTTATTATATCCCTTATAGACCCTTGTATTAATGAATAAAACATATAATTTAATCAGACCTTTAAGAATTCTTTATCGTTCATTCGAACGTGCATGCTTTTGTGTCGATTCAAAAATAAATAAAAAACAGTTGCTACACAGAACTCGTTAGGTAAAACGGAGCAGGAAAGAACCATTTTTTAAAAATTCATATAATATTTTACTTCTTTAAACAAAATATAGGAAGAAAACGTTATAATTACAACTTGAAAAATAGTAGTAATTGTTTACTTGGAAACATGAACATTAAAGTTTTATGTAGTCACAGTTTGTTTATTTCGATTTTCTTCTAAATTTTTTTGTTTTGACTACGTATGACGTCAAAGAGTTTCGAAAGCAATATTTAACCTGTGACGTTTTTAAACATATGAAAAAACATTCGAAAGCTGCATCGCAAACCAAATATCAGAAATATTTGACTTCTGTATTGTTCTGCGCATTGAATATCAGGAATATTGTGTTACTGATTAACCAATCAGGTTCGTGAATTAATACTCAGGTATAATATTATGTTTATGTTTGTTTGTTAGTTACGGCGTTTTAATTCCTTCTTGAAAGCATAAAATGCCGCATAAGGCAGACTTCTGAAGCTAATGTTTGTGAATGTGTTATAATCTTTATCAAGTTTTGAGAATAACAAACCATTATAGTTGTTCAGAGTTAATTTTCTAAAACTCCCAAAGATGAGATTTCAGTACAGAATGCACAATAATACACAATACTTTGAAAAGGCAAATTAAAGAGTCTACTTGTTTTAAGAATTCAAATAGTCCTTCATGTATGATCTCATTCTAATAGACCATCCACGTTGTTTTCAAAATTCAACAACATTGGAAATGTCGTTGAACAGACTTTTACGAGGCGTATTTTATAAAACGGCCAAAGTTATATAACTTATCGAGATTAAAAAAGCTTTTCATATAATATATTTGAAATTGACCTTTTGTCAGGGCTCGCTAATGAAGATATAGGAGAAGAAAAATTATTCATGAAATATGTATTAATGCTTTAAACAGATTCGATCCATATTGTGCAATAAGGCTTCTGCGAAACCAGACAGACAGTTCTAAAAACTTTAATAATAGACACAATGCCAAAAGTGCATACGACTGATAAGATTTACATAAATAGGAAAATAAAATGGAGTTGAAAATGAAAACGTGGCAACTAATAAAATAGGGGAAACCTTTAACAGATGCTATCAAAAAGATTCCTACAAGTGTATATGAATACAATGACACAGATACTGAAGACCCCATCGTACAAATAATTGAAAGATATCAAGTCCAACCAAATATTACAGTAATTCAAGAGAATCTTACTACACATCAATAATTCTTAGGGAGGAGATTAAAAAATGGAAATTAGCAAATGTTACATCTGCGTTCATAAACGATACTCATACTAATAAAACTAATTATTGACCAGTGAGTATTTTAGCAAATATATCAAAGATTTTAGAAATCCAAACAGACAACCTCCTTTACTTGTTCAAATATGCGATGGAACACGAATTTAACTAACTTGGTCAAATTAGGCAGACAGTGGAGAACTTTGCATTGAAGTTGTGAACCGCAGTTGATTCCGGTTGATATTAATTTTTACTACATTATCAACTATTGCTCTGCAAGCCTTACTATATTCACAATCCACTTTAAAGAGGCGTAGGCAAACAGGATGATGAATTCATTGGAGGACCTTTTATTAGCTTTAATATAAATATCAAAACATTATAGGTGGCACTGTTGTCTCGAATATTTACACGTTATATTTGCTGGAGAAAAGGAAAATACGGTCCTGTGTACGTGCTTGAATTAAATGTCCAAATAAGGACAGTTTCAACACAGTTCTTAACATCTGACGCTCGTATTTTGCGTGTCTAATTTGTCGGAAACAGTTGATTCTACAAGGTAGCATATATTATATGAGGTATTATTTTAGGATAAACGGCGTGAGTTCCATAGAAATCCAAAATTGAACATGGCAAATAAAATATATTTTGATGTATTTTTATTTTTTGTTATGTTCTATTGTTTCTGTTGTTATTATACTTCTCCTCTCTTCAGAGTTTAAAATTTCAGTGATAATTGTTTTCTTTGTTTTGGAGTTGATCGGCGCCATAATGATTATATGTCCAATAATAAATAAATATTTCTACGTCTCTCATTTGTTTACATATGGTTACTCAAACAGAATATATATGTACCGCTGTAAATAAAATGAAGCTATCAAGGAATCGTTTATGAAGACACTATAGGAGAAATACATATCGTGAGTGAGGGAGTAAAGATTTGGAATGAAAAGACTAGATATGGAAAGGGGAAATATAATCAAGAGAAGCAACAATTAAAAAAAACTGGACACCCTTACAACAAAATAATTTGTTGTTGTGAAATAATAAGCTTGTTGGTATTCACAGGTTTAACTGAAATTAACTTTTCGTACCACCTTTCTGACGCAAATACTAATTATGTTGGTGATTACGTCACTATATATGCGTAAATAGATCATTTACACTATTTTAGTGGGTAAAAACGCCTCGTTCACTATTACATCAATAACATCAGCAAAGAATGAGCTCAGAATCTTACGCAAATAGGTTTTGTAGTTTCCCTTAATGTATGCAAAATGAAAAAATAATCAAATCTAGTAACGTTACATCGTTCAAAAGATATTTTATTTACCATGTTTACTTCTGGATTTTCGGACGTTAAAAGTAACAATGTCCGTTTTATTTTTAAGGTACGCCTTTTGCATGGTTTTTGGACACTAAAATGACCAATTAATATGACCGATTTGATTTTCATTAAATTTTTATTAAATCAAACACAAATATGCCAAACATTACCAAGTTTGTTAGATTGCTACGCTAATTTCCATGTCGCAAAACATACAACAGAACCACAACACAATAGAACATAGAACAAAAAATAGGGAAGAAACAGAATAGAAAACAGAAACAAAACAGAAAGCTAGTGCTAGCAACAACAGAACTTAGAACTAAGAAAGCTCTCATGAGTATGTAGTAAAAATAAGAAATCTCCCATTGCCAGAACTCTCATCACATGGCTTCTTCAATACTCCGTCAATAGTAAAAAGTGCACTTGGAAAGAACATGTAGACATTAACTCTCAATTAAACAAAATGCTAAAGCAGGCGTTGTGCTATTATCTGGTTAATAACCAAGGCAACATTGCAAAACGTATGATTATGCGCATACACCTCATACTCAATTTTGAAATAAAGTTACACAGTACCAAAACCACATTAACAAACACATATAATAAAGTGTAAGTTGATCGCTTGGGTTACGCTAGAGAATGCGGTTTTACTTTAAGTCACATATGTATAAAAACTATTGAAACTTTCCAACTCAAATATTCGAGATGTTGAAGTGCAGTAAGTATTCCTACATCCATCCATAACAGTTTTTCATAAAGAAAATACAAGAAAACAAATGTACCAGCAGGGAAGAGAAAGAGGTCGCGCCCGCTGGAACCGCTTAATCGCCGTTTATTGCCAGGTTCATGTTCTGCTTCAACTTGTCTAAAAATGTAGATATATAGATAAATCATGGTAAACTTTTGAGCCTCTTATTAGTAGTATTTAAATATAATCTTACTTCCGTGTAATACTGCTGACATTGATTCTACCAGCGTTACTTCCGCGTTCCATATTATTTGCGATTGTTACTGTCCTTCCAAATAAACAGTATCTTGGCATTTTCTTGCCAACTACTCCAGCCATAACGGAGCCAGAGTGAAGGCCTATTCGCATCTGTGATATAGAATGTGAGTTAATAACAAACACCTGTCATTTTATTTATTGTTACAAAAATGGTTCAGCAATATAGTAATGTGTAAAACCAGGATACCACAATGTGAATATAATAGATCTACACAATAAATAAATATACACGTCTGTCGCATTATAATACCTTGAAGGCCAATTTTCACTTCATTTTGATAAAACTGGATGGATTTTGTTCTTCGAAAATGTTACTGAACATGCTAAGTGATGTAAAATACTTGGTTATATATGGCGTCATGTAGGGTCATATAATATGGACTAAATTTTATTTACACAGCAATGTCGAATACAATTTTATGTTGATATTTCTGTTAGCTTGAAAATATGTATGGAAAGGAGAGAACAAAAAGTGGTCGTAAAAGGTAATCTAGGTAAGTCATGCCTCTCTTCACGAAAGCTTTGTTATCGGGTGTAAAAGGAGGTTCGTATCTAAAATATATTCGATGTTAGATGTTAACCCTACCTAGACTGGGGGTGGGGGAGGTTCAATTTGACCCTCCCTGTGGGTTTTTTACATAACTTTTTTTGTAGATATGCTATAACCTTGAAACTTTAAGACTTTTAGTTTTTATCTATTGGGCACAACTTCAGAAAATGTCGTATCAATATCTTCTCTGCTTCGTTGTCTATTGGTCATTTCTTGAAACCACTCATAATAATAATTTTTTGATTTCTCTTATTTTATTTTGTTTGATGGCTGAATTAAGTTAATTGCAAACAAATGTTATTGATATTATATGTGTGCTAAAATAATTATAAGAACATAAGACATGATTATTCTCTTATTAACCCCTGCTCCATAACTATGCCATCTTTTTCTAAATAGTCGCACCTTTGACACCTCAATTCGAATTCTAGACGTTTTGCTACGTCATATAGTTATTGTACTACTCATACATCATCCACTGCGTAACATATCTATAAAATATAACTGGCAAAGGACACATTCTAAGAGAAACAATAATTTCGATATTTTCGAAATTTTTATAATATTTTTATATACTTTGGCGTCCCATTGTACCCCAGTAGTTAAGTTATACGAAACACAAAGGTGCATTTATCTTATCTAAACCTCGTAGCTACCAGGTATCACCAGTGGCGTTTTGTTGTAACATCTTAGTGAGTAAAAATTACGATGAACATAAATCATCAAAATTCACGAAAATAGCCATGGTACTTTCAGAAATGATGACGTCATCAAAAAATGCTGACATTTGCAAAAAATATATCATGAAAAAATATTAATAAGTAAATGGTAAGGGGGGGTCAAATTGAGTGAGATCTTTTTCCTTGAATTAAATACGATAAATAATTTCAAATTTCATTAAACGTCAAGTTGACCCCTCACCCCCCCCAATCAAATAAACCTAAAAAAGCCCAGTCTATATAGGGTTAAACCTTGCGACGGATCGACATTTCAGAGGCCTTTCTCATAAACATGTATACCAGATAACGTTTACTCTGCATTTCGTTCATTTGATATTCTAAATGAGCGAACTAGAAAAAAAGGAATCGATTCGTTCTGGAACCTTCCCAATATCTTCCACAAAATTAGCACTATTTGGAAACACAGATCTGTTCTTAGGACAAACAAATGTCCACCTTAAAAAACCGATAGTTTACAAATAACTATTGTCTCATAAAATGAGTCAGCAGGAAAATAAACAAATGTTAAAATATAGTTATACTGAAACTAGAAATTATACATTCTGACTTAATCAAGTAACAGATTACTAATATATAAATATTCGTAATTTGTTACTTGATTAAGTCAGAATGTGTGGACATTCTTAACAACATCTTTGTGGTATTGCGAAATAGCAGTGTCTTATTATAATATCATTGGTGGTATGATATGCGATTACAAGTTCAATTAGCACATACAATAAGAAACACAATACATTAACGAATGTATAGGAATTATGACCACTACACGACTTCATAGTTATACATCAGAGCGCATTCCCAGTAACATTTTCATGGAGGTTTCCGGATTTTTAAGGGAAATTGGCATATGCAGAAATATATCCTAGAATTATTTTCCAGACAAATCACATTTGATTCTTGAATGATATTGAATGAATTAACACTAAATTGTCGAGAAACATGATAGGAAAGCAAATATCAGTGCTTTTTTAACAAAAAACATAAAATTGTGCATCTTTTATGATCTCCTGGTTTTATAACGTCAAAATGGACCAAATAAGAATCCAGCTAGCATTTTTACATCGATTTTCACGTATCCTGTAAACCTTTAGTACCAGTCCTAACAGCTTGTGTGTATTACCTACTGTTCTAAGTGAGCTTCCTATTCTTACGGAAAGACATCCAGTTCCCTAGTTCGAACTAGGAAAAAATGTTACAAATTTTGCCGTTCAAATCATCAAAACAGTAAACTTGTTTTTTAGTAACTCATAAATATTTATCTCTCTCTTATAAATACGTACTCGTGTTCATATATGTCTACATATTTATATAAACAAATATTTTTTTTCAATCACTTCAAGTCTCCTCTCCGTCACCTTAATTTATTTACTTATTCCAGGTCATATATAGGACGTAGCTTTTTCCAGGATATATATTATTAATTTACAACTTTGTACAACATGGAAGAAGTTATTTCATGTGAATTTTACGTGAGTAAAATGTTGATTTGCTTAAATTCTACATGAACCGTAATAAGCATATAGACAAAAAAAATAGAATATATTTTCTCTTTATTGCATACTTAGCATAGTTAGCAAAACAAAATATTATTCCAGTGTCACTCATCGCTAAATTTGCAAGATGAGTATCCTCCTTGCAGTTTACATTTTACTAACATTACAGGTCCCGTTTTAATGTCAAGATGATCCAAAATAATAACTATGTTATCTATTGTAATAGTCTATAATAAAATTTATAATTTGACGAAAAACCCAAGTGTCTTCTTATCAGCTTTTACCAACTTTGTTTTTCTTATTATTTTCCTTATTATTTCAAATAATTATCTTCCTGGAAAAGGCAATTAAATTAGTAATGATTTGATCAATTTCCAGGAATACTTGATAATAAAGACTAAAGTGTCAGCAACATAAATCCTTATGTTCTACGTATCGTATATAGCAATATTACGTTATGTCTGAGCTAGCACGATCTAATTGTGTTAAACCACTTTAATTCAAACGAGGCATCGATGGAAAAAAAAACATGAAGCAAAATATGAACACAGATATGTAGTTATAAGTGCAAAATAAACATTTCTGCATTGGTCAAAAGTTATATTTCAGGTTTTAATGATTTTCATGACGAAAATTGCAACATGTGTACCTGAAAACATGAAATTAATAAATTTTTCGGATGGAAGGATCCCATACTAGAGAATTTGACTTCTTGTGTTAGAGTAGTAAGTTTACTAAGTACTTTGATGATTAAGCATAAATCAT
Organism: Bythotiara depressa; assembly: GCA_027564595.1. Taxonomy (NCBI): domain Eukaryota; kingdom Metazoa; phylum Cnidaria; class Hydrozoa; order Anthoathecata; family Bythotiaridae; genus Bythotiara; species Bythotiara depressa. The sequence goes on from JANTOQ010621787.1 coordinate 9,209, forward strand.
GCTAGGACTGGAACTAATATCTTTAGGATTCGTAAAATCAGAAAGATAATTTGCAACATTCAATGCTTTCAAGGAGCAAAAACATAACTTTGAAGATGAATTCTATTTTGAAGATTAATATTTGCTTTTCATGTTTTGTGACTATTCAAATAAAACCTGTTCTAAATCTTAACTTCAACTAAAACACATGGAACTTACCTCTATTTTATTCGAATCAACAGGTGATGCAACATTCTTAACAACATCTAACATCTCACATGCCATATTGGCTACTCTTTCAGCATGATCTTCACAGGGCGTAGGGATTCCACTGACACCCATATAAGCATCACCAATAGTTTCTACCTGAAACCAGGATACCAACTGATGTTTACTTATATAAAATTATAGAACGTTTTCTGATACAACAGAATATACCATTTTGCACTTTTGTTTTCGATAAAAAGACATATCAATCTAATGTCGTTTCCAGGGGTTTTATTATCCAAGCAAAAAAGAACAGGAAACCATTGAGGCGAGTTTACAATCATACTAAAATTATAATTGTATTTCTCTTTAATTAATCCGAAGTTTATAATTGTTCTTGAAGCTTGAATCAATACCCGAAATTTCGATTGATAACAAGTTCCAAGTTACTAACTTATTCCCAAATTTCTTGTCAAATAAGGTATATCATGATGTGTCATATATTTATTTTAGTAATTCCACCAACCGCGTGTGTATTTATGGAACTATGAACTGGACATAGATCTATCCATAAAGCATGCTACATACGTCAAAAGAAGATCCTGGTTAATTTATATCATCTACGCACAAGGCAGAACACTGTACAACAGGAGCACATTTACATATCGCATTATAGGCATCGCTTTTGGCGCACGCAAACATATAAACATTTATGACCTATAGTTCTAGCGTAGAGGACTGTGTCACAGCTCCCGAAGCAAAAATTAATCATTTATAACTTTACATGTAAAGTAATCTAAAGTATATTTCTTTTATATGTGAATGATATGTCTCAATCAGTTAATTGCGACCTTCTTCTTTATGCTGATGACTCGTGCTTGGTTTTCACTGACAAAAGCCTAAAATCAATAGAAAACAACCTAACTGAAAATTTTAATTCGTTGTGTGATTGGTTTGTTGAAAACAAACTAAGCATTCACTTTGGTGAAGATACAACTAAATGTATAGTATTTGGAACAAAGAAAAGACTTAAAACACTAAATGAGTTAGACATAAGACGAAATGATATTAAAATCAAACAATACTC
>JANTOQ010622121.1:0-10478 GCA_027564595.1 Bythotiara depressa
TAATAATAATAATAATTATAAGTCTTACCTAAGCATTGTTACTATTCCCCATTAAACTTTTTTATTACTATAGAGCCATAGAACCACCTTTTTGACATAAAAAACAGTTTATTTTAAAACTCTAGGTTATTTTATTTCATTGTGTATGTAATTCTTTATACCAAGCATGGTATTTTTCTCACTTATGTTCCAAATATTCTTCCTAATTTATGAAAATATGGTATTAACCGATTAGTTAATATATGAATTAAATTACTTATCTTTAATTTTAATACATCTTGTGGTATTTAACAATTTGACACTTCAAGCATTTCACACATTTTGTGCATTTTCATCAAAATTTTGACACTGTACACTATATAAGTTCAATTTATTAAAATATAAGTACAGTACAATGCAAAAGTATTGGTGCCATCTGCTGCATTCCACGTTCGAGGCATGTAAAAACATGCGTGGAGTGTTAGTTAGTATTTATTTTTATAAAAACCTTAAGTGAGCTCATGTGTTTAATTTTCTATTATGTATTAATACAAAAGCCCACACATAGCAAAAATTGCTTTGTGTTAATGAAATGTATAGAAAATTCATTTTGTGCATACTCATGATTTTCTTTTCCTGCTAATTGTTTGCATATTACATGTTTTTACAGTGAATCAGTTTGAATAAGTTATTGTATAATGACTTAAACATAGTTAATCATTCAGAATTATGAATGTTTATTTGCATACTAACAAGGATTTTTAAGGGAGGAAAACTTAGATTCAACAAAAATTAATTTTTAAAGTCAATATCTTTGTTTATAATATAAAAATGAGAAACTTTTTGTCAGGTGGTCTTGACAAAAGGTCAATTACGGCAAATATATTAATCATTTTTTAATAAAACTTTCAGGAAATGTAGGTAATAGATAAATACTAAGTCAAAAATTTAGGAGATGCACAGGAAGGTAAAAAATATTATGAGAAAAAACCTATAGGGGGGAGGGGATTAAGCCACCATCCCCCCATGCCAATTAGGGTTAAGCAATACTGCATGGCTAACAGTGTCAAATGCCTTGGATAAATCTACAAAAAGAGCACCTACAAGATTACCTCTGTCTATATCAGCTCATCAAATGGTCAATGAAAAGAGTAACAGCTAGTCCGGTGAATTTTCCTTTGCAATAACCAAATTGTTTACTAAAAAATAAGTTATTTGATTCAAGATACTCGCTTAATTGGCAATGGACAACTTTCTTGAGAATTTTTTAAAGTGCTGGTAAAATTGAAATTGGTTGATAGTTGTTAATATCAGATGTTTTGCCTGATTTAAATAGTGGATTTATTTTTGCTCTTTTCCAATTGCTCGGTACTAATCCAGATTTTAACGAGTTATTAATGATGTAAGCAAGTGGTTTGGATATTTCTGAGGCTGCATCTCATAGCATTCTAGAAGGGATATATTATCCAGTCCTGCTGCTTTCTTAGTTTTTTAGTTTTTTCAACTCACTTTCACATTTTATGACTGATAACCGAAAATTGAAAACGGATTGTGTTGGTATCAAGTATTTAGTTTTCTTTTTTTACATATTCTATGTAAAAGGAATAGCAGTAGATTTTAACTTGGCAGCCACTGTTGAATAGAAGTCACAAAATGTGTTGGCAATCAAAGTTTTGTTAAACTCTCCATTAATGTTAAATAAGGAACAATGTTCAGAGTCTTTTGCTTTGATAGGCTTTCAGACTTTTCCAAAACATTTAAGAATTTCCAATATTTTCATTGATTATGTTTGGATGATATTTCAGTTTTTTCTTCTAAATTCATGTCTGATTTAAGTTCTGCATTGAGCCAAGGGCAAATCTGATGCCACAAGGAATGATGCCAAACTTGATATTTGAATCATTATTAACTACTTAAAAATCTAACAAATGGCCGTGGATATTTAAATAAAAATTAGTTATGTTAAAAAGACCTTGGTGACGAGTTTGGCTTGCACGGCTAGAAAAGAATAGCAAAATGAATAATGCTCAAATATATATACATCTTCCTTGCTCTCTTCTTGCAGGTGTTTTATAAGAAATTTGAAATAAATAATGTCTAGACATTGATTGAATAATGTGAAGTAAATTTTGGTAAAGAAAATAATATGGGGGATTTTTCGGTTGAGGAATTATCAACATTTATGATAGTGATACATATAAAGGTTTAAAATAAAAATAAAATAAAATCAGCAGGTTAATTCATAAAACTTAGCTAATAAACTCTAATGTTGCTATAAGTATGATTTCTAGTAAAAATATGGTGTTACATGATAAGATCAGAAAAAGGAGGTTTCCGATCGTAGAGAGATCAAACTTTTGTATGAGATCAGAACACTATAATATTTTGTTTAATCACAACACATGTGGAAGCTATATTAACGGAAAGAATTTTAATTGCATATTGTTCTCTATCATAGAAAATTTATATTTTAAAAATACAATTGAATTTTCAATTGAAAAAAAATGATATCATCAACTAGGATCACCCAGGAGGAACTTGTAGACAACAAGGAGCACTAAGATGGAATTTTTCGAGCTAGGAATCCACACAACAGACAGAATTCAAATCACATAATAAGGAACAAACAAACCACCAATGTGACGTAATTGATTGATGTTGTCAAGACATTAGTTTCTTCACCTATGATGCCAAATATAATTTGCCCCAATAATTGTCTTTCAGAATATCCTTATCTCTAGAAAACCTCTTTAAACTTGACCAAACCTCTTTACACATTGTTCCCAGTGAACCAAAGCAAAAACAATCAACTCAGTATCATAACCATTTCTCCTTACAATTGACCAACAATTTGTATCTAGCCATTTTTGTTTCCCATTTACAAACGTAATCAACATGTTCAGGTTTCTTGCATTTCTAAGCAGATATGGCCAGTCAGACTGATGCCCATAAAATGTCGTAGTATTAAGAAAACCGCCCTTATTTAGCTGATATCCAAGGAAGTTACAATCCAATTTCTTGCTCATATCCAACCTTAATAATTCCCGGGAGATAAAGTGGAAACTATATGTCCTATATGGAAGATGTTTTACAAATATAACAAATATTTGTGACCAAACAATATTCCTTTAACCCCAATTAGTTGCATTTTAAACTGACAAAAATTAATTAACGTAATGCAAAAATCTGAAAAGTACCTTTTATGTGCTCTTATCCTAAGAAATGTAAAACGTTTTGCCCAACACCCCTAGCATGTTTTCTAAAATTGTAAATTTGACTTGAAGCTAACATGACAAGACTAAAAAGAATTATTCGCTGCCCCATATTTCCACTACTGCTAATCAGGATGGATGTATACAGTACCTTTTAGATCAAACTTTTAAAGCACCTTTACTCCACACTACATGTCTACTTAGTCTGAAAAAATAATGCCATAGTCATAATATAAGATAGGCTTCCAAATATATCACACCCATAACAATATTACATCTCACTGCCTCTTGATGAGAGAAGTGTCTCTCAAAATGTAGCTCAACATTTAAATCATTCAGTTCCATGACATTATGATTATGAATTCCAATACTGAACTAACACAAATATCAATGACTACAAGTAAAATTTGGTGAAAACATTTCATTTCAGAATTGCAAAACAAAGGAATAACTTGCCAACATATGTGACAGATGAAAGAAGTTTGTTAAAATTCAAATATTCTAATTTTTTTTTTAACTATACAAACATACATTTTAGTATGTTGCTGCTTATAGAAGGAAGTAAAAATATTTTCCACAGTATTGGGATAAATCTCCCCAAGCTATGATATTTTGCTCTTTGTTGTTATAACTTTGAGTGTTTTCTTTCCACATGTAATTTATATTTAGTGTCACATTATTTTAATGATAACAGCAACTACTTGTTTTGGTTTAAAAATCTACCTGTTTTTGTTTATAAATTTCAGTGTATCTTCCATTTATTCTATTCTATTATTTTCAGTTTATATAATTGTAACGTACACAAGTATAACTATACCTTAAGATGTGGTTGCATGTATTTAAAAAGGATATCTAGTTTAGTCATGTTAGATAGCTGAATATATCTGGAGCAATGGAAATAAAATGTTGGGACTATTTAGCTAAGCTAACTTGTGATTATCTTATAATAAAGCAGCATTGCTATTAGTTGACACATGCTATTAACTTTCAGCATCAATCCTCATCATTCAATACTGATTGCCAAATTTCAAATCCCATATCCATAACTCAACATGTACCACCATCTTTCAAAGCCCGTCACCATCTACTGTACATGCCATCTGTCAATACACAGGTTTTTCTTACAGTAAAAATATTTGCTGTTGTTTATAGCACATGCTTAAACTAACCTAAAATAAAATTGTTATTAAAAAGCTTAAGGAAACACATAACCTTTAAATTTATATTTTTCCAAAATTAAAATTTTATTTTAAAAGCTTGTTTTGTGTAGAATTTTTGTTTAAAATTAGAAATATAAATTTCTCACCAGAAAAGACCCCAAAATAAAATGTACTTTAAAAAATACATGTTTGCAAAGAGAGATGTCTTTCTAACGTTTGTACTACTGTTACCAATGGTAACAAACATTGTAAAAAATTACAACAAGACTATGACTATACCAAAAGAAAAGTAAACAAACCCACCTCAGGAGACATAATCAGCTGCAATCTTAATAATTTCTTTGTTTTCAGGTTATCCACCGGTAATAAACTTTAAAATGCTGTTTCTCAGAAATGCTTTTACGTGCCATTCCCTAACTTAAAGGTACAAGGGAAAACTGGGAAAAAGTTGCCTTCAACAATAATAAGAATCAACAATAAGAATCAGCTATCTTTGCTCTACAAAACCGTGTCTCATTTTTTCTATGAATTGTTTTGATCGCGAGATATGAATGAATAAAGAGTGAGGAAATTTTTAAAACATTTTTATGTATAAGTAACATGTTTTCCAATTTTTCTCATCACTAACCCAAAGAAAAAAAAATCTGATAAATTTTTTGAGTTCAGAACATGAGCTTTCCAATGATATAATTTTCCACTAGAAAACATGAGGCCATTTGTACCTTTTCACTCTTCAAATATTTGCAGGCAAAAAGTATACAAACACTTATTTTGTGCCTATCACAATAACTTCAACCAACCAACATCAAATTTGAAAGTATGTGTTACAGAATATTATTAGTTACCTCAATACACTTCACCATATATTAAAATGTTTTGCCCCATTTTAATGCACTTCACCATATTTCAACACTTTCAACAACTTACGTGATTAATGATTTACCAACTTATGTTTCAGATTGAAACACCTAAACCATAAAAAAACATGAAATATCCATTTCTGAATTTTCTACTAAACCTTGATAAAGGAATTAATATGCATCATTTTGATATAGTTATCCATCATCTCGATGCAAAACATCAGTTTTTCTTTGATGCACCTAAATGTTTCATGGTGTAATGTATTTCTTTTAGTTGGCCTGGTTCACATGCATTAGTTGTGGTTACAATGTCACAAAATATCAGTTGTGATGACCATTGTCAAAAGCGTCAGTTGTGATGACATTGTCACATGCATCATTTGTGATGAAGTTGACAAAATTTCTACTTTCTCAGACAAAAATGCATGCATGTATTGCAAGTATGTCACATAACATAACAAAGTAAGAAATTTAAAGAAATTGGAGAACTGATATTGACATTTTAACAACAAGTATTTTTATTGTTAAAACTACTTGAACTGGTGATGCTATAAAAGTCCCAACTATGGAGAGAAATGCTGAGAAGTAAAAAAGGGATGCAACAACACACAAATGTGTTATTCTCACCACATCTTAAGATACAAAAGAACAAAAAATGCCAAAATATAATTACGGAAACACACTCAAAACATAAATCTTTTAAACAGAAAGGATGCAAGGCTGAGATCTTTTCCCACCATCATTAAATAAAATATAAAACACATAATAACAACAAAGTAGTGAAACAGTAAAATAATAAACATTTTTATTTACATACTTACATGTTTTATATTTATATGCAAGGATGTACTTATTTGTTATTGTTAGCAGATTTTAGAAGAGCAAAAATGTTACATGCTGATGTCAGCATGTTTGTGAGTTAACATGTGTAGGCATGTTACATAATTAATAATAACAAATCTTACCATATCCATATCATTAAACTTTCCAGGTCCAACATAAGGTACAATTTCATCCTGGTGATCACCATTGTAATTAATGATACTGAGTACACTGCTCCAAGAATCCTTTAAAAAACATATATTACATTATTTAGATCATATGCTAATTAATTTGTGCCTTGGAATGATCAAGTTCTTTTGATCATGTCCTAAATTTTATTTTAGCAAAAGTAAGAATAATTATCATACAATAAAGTAAATATCATAAGTATGTACAGTCAAACATAGATAAACATATATTAACTGGCCACCTTGACAAAAAACTGTCCACTATATAGACACTTGGCTTTTTACATAGATTTACATGAAAAATTGGTTAAATGGACGATGAAACTGATCTTTACAGAGAGGCTTCTTCTTTATATATCAATTATATTTAATCATGATCCTCAGTTTACTTAACTCTTCACATTTTACTTTGATATACTTATTCACATATATTTATTCCCTACGGTAGGCTGGCATGAAAACATTGCAGATACATACAATCACTTTAAATGTATACGCAATTAAGTACAATATTTGTTTAGAGTACAAACATGGAAACATTAATCTCAATAATTTAATTTTTTAAACAAATAAAAGAAAAGAAAAAGTGCAACCTGTATATCATTCCAGTTTCTCCATATATTGCAGTGATCAGCTATGTCAGCATATGGCTGAAAAGGAAAAGAAGGAATTATAGGCCTAATTGAGAGTGAGGTAAGATCATCTCAAAAGAGGGCATTTTTAGATAGGATTTTCAGTTAGTAGGGTTGTTTAGGGTCAGAAAAGCTTTGGTTCACCAGGATTTTCTGAGGTGTTAAGGAAATATTGGTATAATTTTCCAGGAAGACCTAATCAATTACATTTTTAACCATCTATTAGCACTTTCCCAGTGGGCACATGATGTCTAAGGACATCATATTTTGGTCCTATTTCATTCATGACATCCTGGGCCAAAATTGAACATCCACAGGACTTCACAGTTATGATGCAAAAATAACCAAACACATGATGACGCCCAGAAGACATTATCCGGACATCCTATATATAAAGGTACCTTTAACATACGTCCTTTAAACAGTTCTGAGATGTCACGAGGATAACTAACATAGGGCATCCTCATAATGATATAATATATTTGTCATTTCATGGACCTGAATGATTTAAATGTTGGGCTACGTTTCGAGAGAGTAAAAGTGTCTGAGGAGGAGAGCCATAATTGTGTTCATTGGTCAAGGACAGATACTTGCTTTGTTTCATGAGGAATGTCTAAGAGTTTTTGTTTTGTGGAGAGGATCAAGATTAATATCTAAAATGGAGAGCAGCATTTTCATTGAATTAATAAACTGCACCCCACCCCCACCCCCACCCCCTGGCCCCATAACATTTTTTGAAAGGTTCTGCCGTACCAATGATATTATTTAAAATTGGTCTGGAAAATCACTATGCTCAAGCTGTTGATGTTCATAGCTAATGTCTGTAAAAAGATATGTATATGTGCATATTTTATATCCATTGATGGTTAAAATAGAAGCTTCTGCGATCTACCATTTCTTAATCCATATTATATTCTGTTTTTTATGCAAGTTGCAAAGTAATTATTCTGACATTTTTCCTTGTATGTATATTCAAGTGTGAAGTATTTATTCTGACAATTTTTATTTGTCCTATTAGTTTCAGAAAGAAGTATTACTTAACGCATATTTTTCTATCTTGCTTCCCATAATATATCACAAGGTGCGTTTTGTAATATGTAAATTTAGGTTATGAGATTCATAAATAGGACATCACTGGTGACATTGCAGCAGCGTAAGGGGAATGTCAGGCCAAGGGACATCCCTTTGATGTTAGAACAACGTTGCGGAATGACATCCTTCTGTGTTGCTTATAGGACCACCAAGGGACGTCCTAACGATGCGATAATACAACTTCCACTTGTGTTACATATGGGATCAAAAACCGACGTTCGATTGATGTGAAATTATGACGTTTACATGACATCTCGAAAAAAGACGACCCGTGTTACATATAGGACCAACAATGGACATCATGGGGACATCCAGTAAGGACGTCATATATTGATGTCCAAGCAACGTCTGGAAATTGCGTCCTTTTGTGTAACATATAGAACCAATAAGGGACATCACACTGACGTGCAGGAAAGGTCATTCATTATACAGACGTAAGATAATGATGTCTTTAGGATGTCAGTGTCCCACGTCACAGCGACGTCTTGAAAAGACGTCCTCCTGTGTTACATATAGGACCAACAGCAGACGTCCTGGGGACATCCAATGAGGATGTAGAGGGGATGTATTCCAGATGTATTTTTCCCACTGGGTTTGTCATTTCCGGTCAAATCTTCTGATTGAAAAAAGCTGTTGGCATGAAACATTGCATACTGGTTTGTACTTAATCATACCTACAATTTCATGCATTTCCTAACTCAAAATGATGCGAGATAATTGCTGAATATCTTCATTTCTGTGATTATCATTCTAAATTGACACCTTTCTTGAAATATAAATGTGTTTGGATTCGAATATTATTGTTTTGTGTTTGCTTACTGAAAACCTAGTAACAATAGTTTAACATACATTGGGAAATTTGAGTAAACATATATTCGATGCATGCTAACTAGGTCACAAACTTGCACAATATAAAAACAAATCACCCTAGCTTTCCAAATTGTTAGGACAAGTGAATTCTAATGAGTCCAAGGATGATATAAATCCCTAACATTGCAAAGAAACTTATCCTAAATAAAGATGCCCTACCCATCGGTTTTTCCAAAATAACATGTTGCATTTTCCATGAAACTTCTTGTAGCTGAGTTTTTATCTATTTGGAGTAAGATCACGAAAAAACGTTTTATAAAATATTAACAGGTAGTCCAGTCCGCCACGCTGTATTATAGAAAATATAACCTTTAGTAAATTTTTCGAAAAGGGTATTGTTTTTGACAAACACTTTGGGTATAAAACAAATGGTGATAATAATTTACTAGCAAATTGACATTAGGAGCATGTGCGCCCTCTTACATCCCTCTAATGTCCACACACACTGCGGTGATGCCCAATTTATTATTTGACATTTTGCACATTTTCACACTTGACATATATGACAATAAAAGTCCACTAGCTTTAGCCTTTCAATATTCATGTTTAGGTCAATCATTTGTCATGAAAGAAAATTATAATTTTAACAATCTAGGCACCTTAAGCACAAGGTGTTGTATGTTCCTGGGAACAAATAATGACTAAGACATATATTTGTAAACTATTCTAGAGTAGATAAAAGAAGAAAAGGTAAATACTAATAAATTGTCTATATCATGAGCAAACAATAATATAATTTCTTCTTAACTATTACATTATCATATTGCAAATTCTGCTGATGTCAGCAATGTATCACATGACTAAATTCGCCATTTTAATTTATGTTATAGTGATTATCTGTACCAAGTTTCATTAAGAAATTGGCTCAATTAGCTTTGTAATGTTATTTCAGTTTTTTTTCTCAAATCATGGGTTACTAGTTACAATTGCATCTGAGTCTTTATTATCTCTCGTTATTTTGTCCCTGTGCACTAATAATGTAATAATTTTCAGTTACATCCCAAATTTTAACACGATCCCAATGGACATGATTTTTGGACAGTTATGCTGGAATGTCTGTAATCATTAAGTACAACCAATATCCAATGTTATTTTTACCTTTTATCAACCTGAAAATCTGACCAGAAATGAAAAACAACAACACCGTTTCAAAAAAAATGAAAACGATCATGTTTCCCAGGAAAAAATACTTAAAATACTTACAACACAAACAAAAAAAGCCTGGTGATGCCCAATAATAATAATAGTAGTAACATTATTAATCTAAAATTAACATTATTAATCTAAAATCTCTAATTAATAAATATTTTTAATAAGTAGTTATAAAAGTGCAGAGATCACAATACATGTAATGGTGTTAATAAAGGCTTGTAATACAATAGAAATATATATACCTTAACCCCTTTAATTTTCGCGCCCCTTTAATTTTAAAGGGGCGTGTACGAAATAGGCCTTTTTTCGCGCAGCAAGGTGTGCAAAAATTAAAGTGCGCGAATTGGGAAAAATCATTTAAATACCGTAAATGATCAAATAAATGTTTTTAAAAAAAATCAACATTTTTAGGGGGCATTTATTCGACAGGGTCATTTAATTGACAGGGGCGTTTTTGTATGTAAGCATTACAGGAGAAAATGTAATAGTGGGAACTGCCAATTTATGTCAA
>JANTOQ010622232.1:0-10477 GCA_027564595.1 Bythotiara depressa
CGCACTAGTATAAGGATAATTTATTTAATTTATATATTTAATACATTTTACTTTAAGATTTTACTTGTACTTTTATACTATTTTGTTTTAATGTTATTTTGTTTTTATGCGGAAAATAAACTTACTTACTTACATGACGTCACTAAATTAATTCCCAAATTCCAGACCACTGGAAGGAATGTAATAGCAGTGAGCATGGCTAAAACGTAAAAGAAGTTGAGTGGCTTTAAGTGAAGAACTAAAGGGAGATAAGTAAATATTTATTTATAATTTTTAAAGGTTTATAAGCTATAATAAACAAACTTATTTTTAAATGTTAGTTGCCCTTTAAGTTTCATTTTCACATGTTTAAATTTCATCAATCTACATTGAAATAGTCTACATTTTCTGCATCTTTTCAATTCTGACCTACCTAAAATCCACATTTTTAGAAAAGTCTGATTAACTGAGAGGATTCCATGTGTTTAGTTTTTTCAGTTTCTCCAAATACAAATTTCCCTTTGCAAATACACTTGGTATATAAAGTTCATTTCAATGACATTTCTTAACATGTATGTTTGTGTCAGAATGTAGGCCAATTCTATGCAGGAATAATAAAACGTCTTTTGTTAGCCATTTTAAAAATCTACATTAAAACAACTTTAAATGAGACTATTTATCAAAAACGTTATATGAAAATGAGTTGTTATTGGCTGTTTTACCAAGCATTAGTATAGATATCAATCTTCATTGGCATATTTGCAGAAGTGAAATGAGCCGATCATACGAAAAAAATGGAAGTGCTAAACGAGTTAATTTTTTATAGTGACTTTGGTCTGCATGATGACTAGAATGGTATCTGTCTAATAACACAAGCATATAATACTGCATAGGTAGTTCCCTGTTTTTCTCCTGTTCTTAAAAGGAGGGTGGATATTTTACAAAACAAGCAACTAGCTATTTTTCTGAAACATAATTATTTATAACAATACATTGAAAATCAATTTACTTATGAGGCAATGTAGTTTTCAGAACGATCGCGACCACAACAAAAGCATTTTGGAGATTAAGAACTTTCTGTAACCTTGTTGGTTACTTTTAAAATTATGACATAACAAAAATAACACATCAATGTGCAAAAGGGTGTGTGGGAATCTTTTGAATTTTAATAATTAAAGAGACACGAACATTGAAAGACAGATCTTCTGTTTAATCTTGTTATGAGAAAATAAATATGTTAATATTTCCACACTTGCTCGTTGTTATAGAATTTCCACAACTTCTGATTGTTAAACTGTCTTAATAATGAAAACAAAAGAGGTGGTCTGAAGTTGGAGCTTTGAGATATAGCTAAAAATTGTTGTGACTTTTAGTGAGGCTTTCTAGTCATTTTTTCAATGAAAATGTTTTAACAAATTGTTTAAATACATTTTATGGATACCTTAATCATTGTATTACTATGAAATAAAAAATTTAATTTGTGTTCTCAAATCAAAATTAAGAAATCTTAAAATATTTTTCATGCAGTTGTAGTTATACAGAGACCTGAATGTAATTCACACCATTCGATTGCATGTACAAATCATAACAAATGTGCTTATTACATCAAATTCTTGTTTATTTGAAGCAGCTGCGAGGAAAGAAAGAAAATGTTTTCTTTTGACTATGGTGTACACTAAATATAGCTACTTGCAAGTTTTGCGTCACAAATAGCCATATTCAAATCTAAAGTGCATAAACGTTGGGTTATTAAAACTTGTCAGACTACTACTATTTGGATGTGCATAACAATGGTGACAAAATTCTTAGATTTCCTAAGTAATTTACTATTATTTTGAAAATTTAATATTGTCATGGCAAAACTGCCAACTTGGGTTTTCTCTAGTGCAAAGTAAGAATAAAAGTAGCTTTCAACAATATGTTCCTTTTAGGATTTGGAGTTTTTGTTATGCATGACATACAGAAAGGGGAACTCATAGCTGTTTATTATGGGGATATCATATCAAAGAAAGAAGGAGAAGAAAGGCTGACATGTAATGTTGACCAAGAAGATGAATTAAAACGACGCAGTTACTGTTATATTTTTCAACATAAAAAGAAAAAGCTTTGGTATGGTTAATGGTTATTGTTTAGTAAAATTATTCAAACAGGTGGTACAGCAAAAGTTTATATTTGCCTTCAAAATTTAGCATATTCGATATCAATTGGATTACCCAGAACAAGGTTTTGATTTAGCCAATTTTGTTAAATGTAGTGATGTCTGTGAAACCAAGATTAAAAAGGATGTAAAGAAAATGGAATAAATATGTTTTGAAGCACTGTAAATACTCCCCTGACGCATTAAACATATAATGTCATGCAATCGGCAAATTCCAGTTACTAGCTGTCAATATCACATAACTGGAGTTGCATACTTCTGGAGGGTATTATTAGTTTCTGCTTTCATGCATCAAATATTTTGCCACAATATCTGATGTTGGATAAAAGGTTATACAAAAAATCAGTGGAAAATCAATTTTACCAATTTAGTGGTGGCCCAGCATTAGGGCCAGCAGAAAACCTTAAATATTTGTGACAAAAGTATCATGTTTATAAATCTGGGTGGACAGGTTTGTATCTGTGCCTCCTGCATATATTACATGCCACATTTGCAGTGTAGTTTGAGTTAATCATAATCTTTTTTTGATTTACTGCTATGAAATAAGAATTCAGTTTGCATCCACCTGAAACTACAATCATTCAATTTCCCTTTGAAATAAATATTAAACATATGTTTGCTAAGTTACCTAATATGCTAAATTACCTTTATCAAGAATAATTGTTTATGTTTAATTTTTAGAGTGGATGCAACAGGTCATTCAAACATCATTGGTCATTACATAAATGTTGCAAGGTTTGGAAACTGTGCAGTAAAAGTTGTGGAAGTTGACAACATCCCACACTTGTGTATATTTGCATCTAAATTAATACTGAAGCATACTGAAGCCAGATATGGCTATAATGAATCTGGTTTACCATGGCGCACAAATGTAAGTACTTTAACTTAAAACTGAATGACATAAACTCTGTTTAAAATCCTGATATTTCCATATCAATATTATTGTTTATAATGCATATATGACATTTGCAAACACTATACATGGTTAGAAAAACCTTCCACGTTGAACCTGTACATTTTAGTGTTGTGATATATTTTTCTGTCAAAAAGTATAGGGATCTAAATCTTGATACTTCTCTGTTCCCTTGCCTTCCTGAAATAAAATAATATACCATGCTGGACATATTATGATCCTTTGTACATACTGTGCTCATGCCTCCGTGTTTCAGTTCTTCCTTCATGTCTTGCACCACAATTGTATACACATTCTACCTCAGTACCCCTAATGCTTGAATGTATATCATCTTTGAAATGCACCTTTATACACAGGAAAGTGTGAGCTTTAAAGTGCACAGCACTTAGTGTACCTTATTGAAAGGCACAAGAAATTGCCAAATTATAATTTTGAAAGTAATTTTTTCTCATTCCTAGAAAACATATAACAAGCCATTGACTCTTCTTGAGGTGGAAATGTGGCATGAAGAAAAGGTCAGTAAGTTTTCCTTGTTATGTTGAAACCAAACATGTTTCAACAGAGTTAACTGCAGAGTCTAAAACTGACAGAGTATGTTCAGTTTGTTCATTCATGAGACCTTTAGTTGTTTACTTTCTACATGTTTACATGCAATTGTTTGTGGGAAATGTTTACATTTTGCATTTATATTTGGCTTTTTTAATATGAAAATACTTGTTCCTAAAAAGTCTTTAATAAGTCATACAAATATTGTATGATTTATCTCGAAAGTGCTTCAAATTTTGTTTCATGTCTCTGTGTTATTTATTGTGTTGTCATTGCACTTACCAAAATACCTTTATCATTTACTGTTAATGTCAACATTGCATCATTACCGGGCCATGTGTTTTATTTACTAATGTTTAATTAAATTATGTTTTCTTTTAGGTTGAGTTAGTTTCCACCATGACAACTACGGAATCTGGAAGTAAAATCGACCTGGGATGTTAAGTGTTTT
The DNA here is from genome assembly GCA_027564595.1 of Bythotiara depressa. NCBI lineage: Eukaryota > Metazoa > Cnidaria > Hydrozoa > Anthoathecata > Bythotiaridae > Bythotiara > Bythotiara depressa. The sequence goes on from JANTOQ010622232.1 coordinate 4,048, forward strand.
TGTTAATAAGACATTTTTGCTTAGTTTCTACTTGTTTATATCTAATTGGCTCTAAAAAGTATCCAATAACCTTTGCAATCTTTCTGTGCTAATTCATCTCGAAATCTTTGTTTACAGCAAGAATTTTAAAATAATCTGTGCCTCAGTGATTAACGTGGCAACTGTTTCACAGATTCTTTCAAGTTTCAGAGTTTTTACCTGGTCATTAGTGAAATTAGAATAAGCAAAAACCTTTCATCTCTTACAGATAATACAAACGCTGCATGTTTACCGGGCCATCTTTTTATCTATATTAAAGTTTGCTACAATTAAGTTTTTGTTTAGATGAATGATGTTTCAACAGAGTTGACTGCTGAATCTAAAACTAAGAGAGTATGTTCAGTTTGTTTATTCATGAGAACTTTAGTTGTTTACTCTCTACATGTTTACTTACCTGTATTTGTTTGTGGAAAATGTTTGCATTTTGCATTTATATTTGGCTTTTTTAATATGAAAATGTTTATTCCTAAAAAGAGAGAGAGTTACACACCGGCAGGATATACGGACTACGTATATAGTGACGTCGAATGTGTGGATGGTATATGGAGACAGTCTATGGTAAATTTGCAGTTCATGGATCTATAAGCGTCACAAGTAAAGAATGGTACTAAATCTGCATATCAAATAAGAGAAGTGTTTGCGAAACATTTTCTTGTCCCTGGAAGCGTTCCATGGCAGTGGAAATGTTTAATAGAACCCTATTATGGCTGTGCTATATTGAAACCCCTTATTTGGGTTTGGGGACTCCGAAATCCCTCCCTAACTTGAAGTTCGAAAGTGTATCTAATTTTTTCTAGTTATAGTTGTGAACATAAACTTTACTACAGATATAACTTGTAGATTTGTCACATAACAATCATGATTTGGCAAATATCTATGGTAAAAAATATATTAATATATTTTTTGTAATACAGATACCAACCCGCAGCCCAAATAAGGCTACATTTTTTATTTAAAGAAAGTGAGGCTGCCGTAAAAACGCCATTTGCTAACATACACTTCATGTGCACCTGTTCCACTTGATTTTGAGCTCGTAACTTTACCCCTTTCCTTGCAAAAGTAGGTCTTAAGAGATTGGAATTTATTGGTAATATATTTTATTGAAATATCTATTCTTAGTTCGTGTAGTGTTGTTTTTATGGACTCCAATGCTTTGCTCTTTTTGTCTCGATTGTGATAGGATGTATGTTGACAGCTAAATAGCACTTCGTGTCCTTGCCAATGGTCAATTAATGAAGCCGTTGCTTCATTTGGCTAGTCATATGGAACTTCCACTTGTTTTGTTTGTCTCGATCGTTTCTTTCCTATTTGTTGTGATTCTTGTCGGGGTTCTTCTTCCAGTGGCGCATTCCGTAAATCACATCCACTGGTTTCTGTTTCATTGTCTACTTGATCACCGGCCTGCTGCCATGCAGCTTCCTCGTGTATTATTTGTCTTGCACCAGCCTGCATGACCTTAAATCTAAAATTTTAAAAATAATTTTCAGTACAGAATACTCCCAGGATACTGAACCCCAGAACAAACATCTTTCTTGATGGAACCAAACGTTGATGTCCCTTGATTTTTGATAACAATCTCTTAATGTTAAACAAACCCACTTTAACTGCGACTCGCTATTAATACGACTTCATTTTCTTGTCGCATCAAGGGAAAAACACTGTCTTTCAATCAAAAAGGAAAAATGCTGGAGATGAGGTTGGATAGTATGCCGTATCTTAAATTAAATTAAAACCAATAATAGTGCAATGCGATACTCGAAGTAAATATATAAATAAATAAATAACTAAATAAGTAAATAAATAAACATATACGCATATCCTTTTTATGTACCTCTGGCATGCATCATAGTTATAATTTTCTTCGCCCATATTTTTCTGCTTTCTTCTCTCTTCACTGAATCTCCTCTTTCTCTTCTGTATGACTCCTCTTTCTCTTCTGTATGATTAGTGCCATATGCTATCCTTTTGTCTCCGGGTGATTGACATCAATGCGTCTACAAATTTCTATAGATTTAAGTCGATTTGGACGCTATAACTTTTTGGAAATCAAACTGATTTGATTTCAATAATGTTTATAAGCAGGTAGTTTGTTTACTATTCGACACATTTATAAGTCGTTTATAACGGTGTGTATAGAGAACGTACATTATAAAAAGGTTTCCAGACATATTTATATAAACATGTTTATATAAACTTTGTTTATAGTGTACGGGGTCCTTAAAAGAGGTAACAGGCAATGACTATAATTAATTATAACTGTTACGCCTTGTTACATGAAACTACGTATAACAACATGTTGTTATGTGTTTTAATTCACTACTTAAATTAGCATCCTCGTTGCGCGTTATTATTTGAAATGACATATAGTAACATGTTGGTACATTTTAGTTTTCACTAAGTTATATAAAAAGGACACTACCTAAAATTAACATACTTGTTACACGTTGTAACGTAAAATTACATATAATAACACGATTTTGGTTAGACCATGTAAAAACTACACTACTTAAAATTAAAATGCTTGTTACGCTTGTTACTCCTTGTTACGTGAAATGACATATAATAAACACCATGTTACATTTTACTTTCCACGAAATTTGACATGTTTCATATCCGTCTTAAAATAAGTTGTATGATGTCATTACCTGTATTGACTTTCAATGCCAATGTTCTACAGAAACGTAGTTATTTTGTGAACATGCCCAAACATTTAATATTTCGCCATGGGCTGTTTAATCCCACAGGTTATTGAGTAATATATAAATTGATGGTATTAAATTTGGGTGATCTTTAAACATTTTAATATGGCAGAAGTTATTACTAGTCCATGAGTGAAATTAAATTGTCAAAAAAATTGAAAAACGCGTGGAGGTTTTTCATGGGTTGGTATCAACGAATACTTTACGTAATATTTTAAGAACAAAGTAATGGTGTATATAAATAAATCTTTAAAATAAACTCCAAGTGACGTTAGATTTGTAACGAGACGTACATTGCAGACTAAATGACAAGGACCGAAAGTTAAATCGCTATGAATGTTAATCTTGTAATAAAAAAGGACGTTATCTTGTTATTTAATAAGAAGCATTGTGAGAAAAAAAAAGCGATTTGTTTCTATTTTGTATTATTCTTCATCTGAAAGAACAATGATTTCTTGCTGAAATCCAGGTCCTGACCTATTATGTTTATCTACTGGCTCTTCATCTGATGATATATCGATTAACTCCTTTAGTTCTTTCCTTGTGCAAAACTTTGTTAACTCTGGTTTCCTTTCAATTTCAGAGGTAGGCGTTGAGTCTTCATTATTTTCCTCAGATGTATAACGTATCGGTATTTCATTAACAGCAGCACACTAGAAAAAGTCGTTCTTAAATAGTCCGGTGATAGCGAGCGCGTAGCGAGATAACGACTACAGTACAATCTCGATATAACGACACCACGATATAACAAACTTCTCCCTATAACGAACTGAATGCTTTTCCCCCTGGTTTTGTGTTAAGAAAAGTCTCACAAAAACTCTCCATAAAACGAACCTTCGATATAACGAACTCTCGCTTTTACGAACCAATTTTTGTGTCCCTTGAAGAAAAAATCTCTATATATCAAATATATCAAATTGTTTCATCAAATGGACCGTAAGACTGAGATCGAATCGAATATTTATCAGAAATCGAATCCTTCATATAATCGAATCTTGTTTAAGAGCTGTGAGAAGTTTGCAACAATTCTCTTTCACGTATCATAATGGCATCGAAAATGAAGAGTAGAAACGTCTCGATTAAGGATAAATACATTAAGTGAACTTAATTTCATGTTTTCTGTACACTGGGTAACGCAATTTAGCTTTTAGGGTCATATCTAAGAAAAATTCGGTATAACTAACTCTCGATATAACGTACCTTTTCCCTTTTCCCTTCAGTTTTCGTTATATCTAGATTGTACTGTAGTTTAATATGTAATCTAATATAATATGTAAAATGACCATGCAACCTCAATTAAATTTTGATTAATTCAGGGGACGTGTTTAATAGCGTATTTTTATTTGTTGGTTTGTTTGTTTATGTCTTTGGATTATTAAATAAAATAATAACTTAACACTTTAAAAAAAATTCAGACAAAAAAAGGAATACCATGTCGTGAAGCTTTGCCACGACGTCCAGCTATACGTATACAGAAATTATATAAATATGTACTTACTATTTGATTATTACTACATATACCTTTGTGTATTATTCATCTGCTTCCGCTTGCGGCAAAAGCAGATGTTTGGTTTCAGCTTTCATATATCTAACTCCGCGAAAGTGAACTTTTTTATCCTGAGTCCATATCGCATGTAAACATAGAGCATATCTCGTATCGTGAAAGGGTAACCAGTTTTGACGACTGGGAAAGAGTTATATATATAAACTCCGCGGAGGAGAGTTGTTAGGAAATTAATTAGAAAAATAAAGACACGAACTAATTGTGCAATTCCATTGGTTTTCAATTCGTATTCTGTAGTCTGATTGGCTATGTTTTTTATGTGTTTATTACTCCACTCAGCAAAGTGCCATTTTATATGGCTATTTTTTTTTGTCTATTATGGAGTCTCCGAAGACTGACTAGTTTCAAAATTCGTTTCAGATTTTTCTTTATAAACCGACCAAGCAAGCATACAACTACAGCTGTTAAAAATTATCGACGTTTTGATTCAATAATTATTCGTATTGTTATAGAACTCTAGCAGCCGTTGTTGGCCACTGCATTTGTTATCATTTTATTCTTCATAATGACATTTACCTACCGTAGTTTTTTTAAGTATATAGCTTTATCCTTTATCATTATGCAGTACAGAGTTAGAATAACATTGTTCATAAATTATGGTGTGTTTTGGAAGTTAATTACACAACTCGTTTTCAAGAGATTCCTAGAATCCCTTCTCCACCCCGCACCCCCCCTCCTTTACTATACAGTACTGTATTGTCATACTCATAAAACACTTTAAATACATTCAGAAATGATGCACTAATCATTCTGTGTATGATCATTTTTATTTATAATTTAATGTCTATTGTTTAAATATAGCAACGGTTTCTAGTCCCTTAATTATACTATTAGTTTTAGCGTAGCAACCATTTTTTAGATTTTATTTCTGGTATGCGCCAACCTCGTCCCCAGAGCTTCTTTCCATTTTTGATTTCGGAAGGCGAGAAAAGTAGGCTTTAAACAGAGATTTAAACCACTCAGGTCCAACGAAATGTGCAGCCTCTTAAAATCTCCCAAATATGCTAGCATGACTGTGTTTTTACTGTTTATAATCCAAAACACATGTGTTTAGCTCCTCTTTTTGGATCAACTTTCTGTAAAGTAACAGGCTGCTAAGAAGATTCTGCAAAATAATATTGTCTGAGCCAGCTGGTATTTGTTTTGATAAGTGGTTCACTAGATATTGTTATATGACTCAATGACAAAATAACAAACTTTGGAGAAATTGGTAGCCGCGAGGCAAATAATTTATTTTCTGCTAGCAATAGTGGTTGTGTATGCGAAACAAATACAAAGCAACAGCCATCTTTAATTTTGGAATTTCCTACTGTGTTTGTCCGAAACTGAAATTTGATACTGAGGCACAATCGAAAACTGACACTTTCTCGTAGAACTATAGTCAATAGGGACAGGCTTAGAGCAGCAGATAATCAGCTGCCTGCAGCTTTTTGTTTCCTTTCATTTATACCATTATATTATTTCTCGACACACAGCTACAAGAGGCAAGATGTGTAACACATGAATTGTTTTCGTACTTGCTGTAACCAGTTATGTAGCGGCGCAAGGTAAGTTGCCAGGTTTTCGCGATATAATACACCTGTTATAATAATTCTTCAATGCGTAAAATTTAGGTGGTCTACTTTAGTACATTTGCTTGATGTTTAATTCACATAAAAGTGGCTCATAAAAACTTTTTCTGGGAATACAAAATTTATGATGTTAGATATGACTAATTTTGGAAGCTTTTACAACTTTATTGTCACATATATGTAAAAACAAAACCGCTAGAGCAATTCCAGGGACTACAGAAGATTCCTCTGTTTTTCGTTTTAATTTAACAGCGCATTAAGAGTTTTGATGTTCTATTTTCAAATATTGTTTGATCTGAAAACCGTAACAGAATGTCGCTACTAATGGAAGAAGGGGACAAGTTTGTTAACAGAGAGAGCAAAAAACGTAATCACAATATCTTTGCACAAAGCGTCAAAAATTCAAAAATTGTATTTCGCAAGGGCTACGAATGTGTTCATTGATAAAACAAGGGAGAGAGTTAAACTTTTACATTTTACCAATGATGTACTTTTGTGGAGGAGTAACCGTGGCTATGCAGTATTGTAGGCCTATCCTCCTAACATGGTCCATTTGA
>JANTOQ010622454.1:0-10476 GCA_027564595.1 Bythotiara depressa
GTCACCAAATTTCAGCCCATTTGCACCAGTGGTTCAAAAGTTATTTTTTTTAAACTGAGAGGGGGTGAGGAGCGGCCCCCCCCCCCCCCCAGGCTGAATAGGGTTAAGAAATTTTCCTGCTAAATTATCAAAGCCCATTGCTATTTATTAGTGTTTAAATTCTCAAGTAACTTCAACACTACTTCAATTGTAGTTGGTTGCAAAGAAAATTTGTTATTTTCTAGATTTAGAGGCTTGTAAAATTCTTTGACACTTTCTATTCCAAATTTATTAGTGGGATTAGGAAGTTTTTCCACAAGATCTTTTGCAAGATTGGCATACTGTCCTCTAGCAAAATGGCTGCCAGGTAATAAATCCCTATAATGCCTGGATACACCTCCTGTCTAATGCAAATTTCCTAATAGTAAACCTTATAATTTTATGAAAGTTCAGGGGGACTTACGAACTTTTACGAACTTTATTTTTCCTTTTATTTCCTATTAGTGACACCCTATGGCAAAAGCAAAACAGAAAAGAAAAATGAATATAGATTTGAATAATCTCCACGTAAAACCAGGCGCTATAGGGTTAAATTGACATTTTCTTTCCCATTTTACGAACATTAAACACTTTTGAGCTATTTAGTTTTGTACCTGGAACGTGGGAGTATATCCCATGTTAGTGAGGATATTATGGAGATAACATGGAATACAAAATCCCACTTTGTCAGTCTTATCTTTGTAAATTATTCAATATGTTCTCATGAGTGGTACTATGGAGATATGTTTTTATTTTTTAGTACATTCAAAAATAGCAATGATGTTTCAAAATGAATATAATAAATAAATCCTTGCAAATTATCGGGGAAGGAGGAAGGGGGAAGGGGGGAGGCTCATCCTCCTTACCTGCAGTAGCTATGGGCCTGCCTCTAATTTGTACCCCAGTCTTATAAGTTCCTCTCTCATTTGATGAATATTTAAATTATTTATTTTGCATTATAAAAGAGTATAAAAATATTTATGAATAATAATAATTTGTTAACTAATAAAAAAAATCAGTTCAGATATATGTTTATATGTTTGAGTTGCATATCAGGTGTTGATTTTTAACATTATCCATAATTGGAAGAAAATTTTTTATTTAAAGAAACATTAGATTAGTTTACAAATGTTCTAATTAGATCTGGTTTTATTCAAGTTAAAAAAAATCCCAAAACAATAAGCAAATTAACAGTTGAAAGAAGTGCATGTTGGAGGAATTTATTCAATAATCCACTTTATAGTTATATACAGTTCCTTTAAAGAATAATAATAAATGAATCAGTCCTTCATCAGTTTTATGTGCATATATATAGTAATCAAGTAATTTGGAGTATCTTACATTAATTCTGATATTTGTTTACATTTTATTTATATTCCAGTGGGCTGCAGCTTACTTTGATGCTCTTGCCAAGGGAGAGAAACCACCAGTTAAAGAACGTTTGGACTTCCAACTTGGTCAAGTTTGTGATAAAGCAATAACTAAAGAGGCAATTGCTGTTCTTCATCGTCAACTGGGAGATAAGCCTATTGTTGAGTTATCAAAGGTACAAGACAAGTGGCATGCACTTTGCTTGTCTGAAGATAATCTGAATGACATCACAAGGATGGGAAGTTTAGGTGAGGAGTTTGAATGGTTGAAGTTTCTTGCATTAACATGTTGTCATGCAAGTGCTGATATAACTGCAGCATTGAAAACCATTTGTGAAATCATAACGAAAGATTTGGAGGGAGGTAGAGCAAGGATTGAGTTTGAAACTTTCAGATATCTATACAAGTATCTGGCGATGATTGATGGTGATATACCATTGGATCACATCAATGAAGTGCTTGAACATCTCTCCTATGATGTGGAGAGACAAGGTGGAATGATTGGTCCACAAAACTTTATGAGTGATTCATGCCCCTCATTACATGCGTCATAGAGCGGCTGTTGCATGTGTATTAAAGGTAAACATTGCATGGTTTAGTACTATTGAGTTTTACTGTTATAGCTAAAGTTATCCTGTAAGTTATGTAAGTTTATGTGTATCTTAAAGTATATCATTTGGGTAAGGTTTGCAAAGATTTTTAAAACACTTATATAAGATTACCCATAATAAATACTTGGTTTCCTATAAACCAATCGACCCTCAATTTTGATCACTGACCGTAACAATTTTGGTCAGCATTTTATTTAAATTATTTTTTGCTATGCTTTTCCTTGACTCGCTGACCTTAAGCAAGTATCAAGCCCGAATGTAACTCTTTTTCTGGTATGAAACAAATCTTGTACCAGTCTTGTTAATAGTTTAATCCTGAGGTGAAGCTCTGTTTCATTTATGCTACAACTTGTGTTGGGTTACAACAAACCATGCATTTATTAAAGGATAGTCTAAAGAGAATATCTCGTGATATAAAGCCACTCTCCTTCACAGAGGCTCCAGTTGTTTTGGAAAATTTATTATACTGGCAAGCCTCCACTAATTATGGAAATATTAGTTAGTTTGCCATGGTTCCTTTAACTGTTTCAATCCTTAGAGCCTCTATAAAGGAGAGTTGTTGTATAAAGTTGATTTTTGAATGGTGGTGTTGCAACTATCTATTTGTTTCATTGTTCTAATCTTAGAATATAAAAGGAGCCTCTAGAATATTTTGTAGGTAAAAGCATAGCATGCTAAAGTGCACCCCCTGCTACATTTTAACAACATCTACTTTGCGATAATAAAGACTTACATTGAATGGAGGTCTGATTTAACTGTTAGAACAGAAGAAAAAGCTTTATTGATGTAATTAATAGCCCTATGCTAAGAGTTTAATATGCTTTAACACGATGTCTTAAACAGTTGGCCTTTATTTTTAACAACAGGCACATTGTCACAAGGTCTTCTTGTCTGGTTGCTTTAAATGCCATTAAAATTCAACTTATCATTTCACATTAGAACATTAATAGCAAGGGTTATCTCTCGTTGGTTGAAGGTAGAAGATGTTCAGATATAAAACTATGACACTTTAACATTGACAAGCTGTTTGGTTTGTGATTGTTTTGTGTAAGCTGTATTGATTCATGTTGCATTATTTGTTTATTTGTTAATTTATTTTATTGTGTTTTATATCCTACTGTTATTTGTATTGGTCCATGTTTTCTGCTGACCATGCATATTTTCTGTGCAAGCTCTGGGGCTAGTATTTTTGTATTTTTGGCAGCAGTAACCACCTAAAAATGCTGAATCACTCTAAAAACTAAGTACAAACATTTTCTTTTCTTCTGTTATTTATTTTCACCAGTATAGTATAAGAAATGTTTAATTATACACAGAAGAAACAATAGTCGATAATTACATTAACGATCATCATTAGTATATGTTATAATTATCCTAATTATGACAGCAGGAAATTTTTATGTTGTTTATATGGGGCATCAAATTGGTTGTTTTAAATGATGTTTTAAAGTTACCATGTATATTAATGATATATAATATTTATTTAATCATATTTTTATGATGTTAATCTCTTTAGTGGTTAAGCTTGCATTTTCCTTGTTAATAAGAACACACCCTTATTAGCATTTAATTAAAAATATAAATTATTAAAATAGGAAGAATTCTGGGAAGTGTTCATTCAATAAAATATTTTACACTCTTTAACTGGTATTGATTTCAGTGTCACCCATAATTTGAAAAACGTTCTTTAGAAAATATTAGATTATAGTTATAAAATTACTGATCAGATCTGGTGTGGTTTTAAGATATTGCATTTAATGAATTATATCCCAACTTTCTGGTGCTTCCCCCTTTTTTTTATGGAGAAAAAAGCCAGTTTGTTGTTAAAAATGTTTCAATTTGAGGCATATTCTCAGCAGTTATAACTATAAAAGTTTTTCTCTTCTACCTGACTGTCTTCTGATTTTATATGAAAAGCTTGATTCTGTGATGTAGGAATTTATGTGAGGTCGATACACCGTTGAATATGTAGATGTTTTATGGCTAATTTATCTGACTTGAAATATAGAACAAAATTATAATATATTATGTGCACTTTAAGGTTTGTATAAAGTTATGATTGTATATAATGCTGAAGATGTTCTATGTAAATCATATGACTATTATAATGTGGAAAATGTTTAATATATTTAGATGTTCTGCAAACGTATTTTTACTCTGTATGTATTTTGTTTTATGATTTTCTTTTACCTCTAGTTGGTGAACTCAATGGAACCCATATATATTTCAGTTAATGCGAAATATAAGTCACATTTCCTATTTTTCTCAATGAATAAATAACAGGAGAACATATATGTTATTGAAATATAATAAAAGCAATGTAATAAAAATCTACTTAAATAGTTGATTGATCATAATGATTTAATTGATAAGCAAGTTAACATTAGAGTTGTGTTTCTGTAAATGACACTATATTCTTAACATTACAATCCTAAACAAAAATATTTGTAGTTTTAGGTCCCTTTCATGTGTAACACACAAAATAGGAAAGAGAGTAATTTTAATGCATAGTACCCCCGGAAAGGAATTAAATCATTGGTCATTTTTGTGTGATTTTGCTTTTTCCAGGGGGTAATTATTGAAAATAGGATTGTAAAATAAATTTGGTGAAAGCTGACAAGACCCCCTGGTTCCTTATAAAATTATTGAGGTTTCCAATGGGAAGTTTAATGTAACCAGGAGGTTTGCTTGTGTATTAAAGTACCAAATTACTCCTCCTTGATCAAAATACTTATTGCTTTCTATAGTTACGACACTATTTTATAGCAGTGACAATGTTTAATGGTGACAATATTTTAACTGTGACACTTTTAGTTGTGACATTAAAATAGTAATAATCATACTTGTTTTCTATTCAGGATTGTTAACAGCCTAAAGGCTGTGTTTCACAAAGTTGTTTATTCAGAATTTTTTCAAAATATTATTTCGAAAATATTCTAGAGTGTAACATTACAAAAAATATATAAATGTCTCATTAATTATGCACGAAAACGAATGCCACAATTTTTTTAGAATAAGTTTCTAAATCAAAAAAGTTTGATTTGAAAACTTATTTTTGAAAAAATTGTGGCTGGTGTTCTTTCTATTCAATTATAATCAATGGTTCATTGAGTTATAATTTTTAATGTAAAATGATAGGTAAGTTATTATTAAAGTTATGCAGAAATAAGCATGTGAGGTGCCCAGTCAATCATCTCCTAGGTGCCAAAAAATTAATACCAGTTCTATGTCTGCCTAGACTTTTAAAAAAGAAATGCATAACCAACAACAAAACCATAACGTAGATATGTTCATACAAAGATACTTTCAGAAGTCTTCTTTGTCAGTCAGTCTAGGTTCATTGAGAATGCAGTTATAAGCTCTTCTTTTCAAGTTCCGAGCCAGGAGATCCACCGTTTTTCTCCCTTCTTCACCCTTTTATAAATTTGCTTTTTAATTCTCCTGGGAAAAAATTTTCTCATTTTTTTATTTTTCTCTTTTAAATGAGGGGATGCAAGAAGGAAAGAAAAGCAAAAGGAAAAAGGAAATAGCCTAGTAACTAGGCTTTCATGTTCCTTCAGCAGCCAATATTTTTCCCATATACGCTTTTTCTTTTCTTCTTTTCACCCAGTGTAACTGCCGTGTATGCTCCCAAGGTTACAACCATAAGAGCAAGCTTGTCATTATAACTTATATCCATGTTTTAACGTACACGTGTTGCATAAATTATTATCTGCTTTTAATTTAGAAATGGAATTTAAACAACGTGTATCAGTAAAAAAATATTTTCGAAATATTGCAAATATTATGCAGGATTATTTTGATATTATTCTAATTAAATAGCTTTGTGAAACACAGCCTTAAGAAAATGACTGAAATTTGTCACAATTTTCAAATCTCTTATGACATAAGATCCTGTAGAGGGGGCTAATATGGAAGTTTAAAGTGTTATATATTTTGTAAGTATATATACAGATTGTATGGCCTACAGGAGTTTGCATTTCTAGCTCTTTCTATTGTTGTTCCTCATGTATTTGCCTATGTGTGTTTAAGGGGTTGACTATTTGAATATGTGTTTACTGCAAATTTCCAAAACCCCATGCTTGTGTACTTCACATACCTTTTTATTTCCACATGCTTGCATATGTTCAATAATCCTGAAATATTCACTTTCAATCTATGTCATACTTTTCTACAGGTGAGATGAGTATGAAATCACTTCTTATTTACTTCATCTTATCACATCACATAAGACGTGATCGTGATTTTATCACGTATCACATAATTGAATTCAAACCTTTCTTTCATTACAAAACCATGTACTGGTCATTATTGGATGTTTTAACGGCATAGTATAAACATATACACATAAAAAACTTTCATGCACATACACACGAAAGGAACTTTCATGTACCTGTATGTATATCGATCATAATTGTAAGATGTCATGACGAGAAAATGTTTCAACAACTTTTGTGTTGTGATATAGGAGTGCTGTTATTATCTTGCCTGTACATTTTCCATGTATTTTATTTTATAGTAATTCTAAACTGCTATAAACACTACGAACTGCAGTGTCATGAACTAAAGGTTGCATAAATAAGAATTCAAAACTACAGGCATATGGCTTTGATCCTTCAAATTATCTAGTGTATAAATTCCTTTAATGTTGTGAAGATTAGTCAATACTATTTTTTATTTTTCTTGCATGGTGTTTTCTTGTTTAATTATTTATACACTACTCTGCTCAGAATAATGCCCTTTTTACTTGCAATAAAGAAAGATAAAGACAATACTTCCCACTCACACCAGTACTGAATAGAATTTACTGTTTTTTATGTGAATATGCAAGCAATTTTACTTAGAGTAATGTCTTTTTATTGAAATGGGTAAGTGGATGTTTTTGTCCCATTGGTATCAACAATAATTATTCTTTTAGTTTCTGAAGTGACCACATCATGCAAATTATTAATTCCAGTATAACTCATTAAGATTTAATGAGGTTATATGTATTGAAATATTCTTTCAGCTCACCTATATAAAGTTGTGTACCAGACTTGTTAGTTAAGAGATTTGATCATCAACAAGGTCAGTATAATATTTTGTTATCACTGCTATTGCGTGGATGTATTTTTGTAGCAAGTAGAAAGAGCCTGGTTTCTACATGGAAAATGCCTACTGAAACTATGTAGGTTGTTTTCTTTTTCTGTTGTTATCTCTAGAACTAAATTGAAATTCAAGAAATCAATTCACACTTTTGTAGCCACAAAATTGAAGAATACGAATCTGGAAATATGAAGATGGGCAAGCTTCAGAATTTTGTAAAGGAGATGTTTAAAAGTTTCACTATTTCGTTCCTTAGAAAACATGGCATTTTAGTGTTTATTATATATTTATTTAAAGTTGAAATAAAATAAATAAAACTAAAACTAAAATTCAAAAACTTCATCTAATATAAAAGTAATTTTGTAAATGATATATATTTACTTTAAGGAGATTGCACCTTACAGTTAATTTATTGTTAATCACCTGTATGTAACCTAGACCTATAGAACCTTTTTATAAAAGCTGTTTTTTTAGTCTTACTGACCAATGTTTCATAGAAATTATTCTGTATTAAGGGCACTTGTATCCTTTTATGTTTAGTAAGAAAATTGGAAAATTCTCCTTCTTAGCCATAATTTTAAAAATTCAAATTTATAAGGCTATTAGATATATAGTTAAACTTTAATTATCAATAAAAATATTATTAATTTATTTTTTATTACTGCGTTTTTAACAAATCTTTAAACTGTTTAAAATGCTCCAAGTTGCTCCAAGTTTTGTTAAATTCATTGGATTCTGATTCATTGTGACTGTACATACAATAAAAAAATCTTCACATTATTGTCTGTATAGACTGAAGTAAAAAAAACAAGCAAATTCCACCTACACGATTTTGTGAATAGACAAAGTAGTCGAAAGTTGGAGCTAAATATATGGCTACAACTGATAACAGCTATAAGAGAGCCGTTTATCTTTCAATTAAAGGTGTACATGTTTTTCTTCATCATACCATGGTGAAGTAAAAGTATAGTATACCAAAAAAAGTTCATATCAATGTCCAGGCCTTTAAAAAATGAGGTAAGTAACAATCAACATAAAAATGGATACAAGTGCCCTTAAAATATAAACTGTCTACAACGGCCCATTTTTTTTCATCCCACAAGCTGGCCATCCACGTTTGATCATAGTTAGATTAACTCGCATTAGGAATATAATACTAAACATACTAGGTCAACAATCCTATGAATGTTTAGTTTTACAAGCAATATACATTTTGTTGTCGTATCCATGTGCGTTCTTCAGGTCAGTATTGCAAGATATTATAATTTGTTAATTCAGCATAATATTATGTTTTTATTAGATTGGAAAGAATTTCTATTTTGTGTTTGATGTTTCATATCAAGATGTTGGAATGTACATATGTTGAGGTAATTAAAACAAGCCAAGATAAGCCATGCTAAGCTAAGATTAACTGCCAGAAGTTCTAAACATCTTTTGATTGCAAAGTGTAGCAGAAAGGATATAATCATCATATTTTAAGGCAAGTTGATCACAGCATTGTATAACATAAGTGTTTATCATATACAAATTTACAATATTACCATAAACATCTTTGGGAATAGGGGGTAAATTTTTTTTTACACTTATGGTTATATTATAGCTATCACCTTCATGAATAACAAAATTGATTTTTATTTTGTGAATGTTTTATTAGCTGGTGAAAGTTGAATTCTTTTGGCAAGTATTAAAACTTTCATGAAGTATTTTGTGTTCTAATTTCCTTCAACAGAATAGAAATAACACTCGACTACAGAATACCCATAATTGCTAATTAGTAGTAATCGTTAATTAATTAAGGCTTGGTATAAGAATAATAGTCGTTTGTGAGTTTTAAATCAAAATATTCCTTCAATAAAATAGAAAAACCACTTTGAGTTCCCTCCTAAGGTAATTATTTTGTTTTGTAATAAAAATTGTTCTATCTGCTATAAATTATTTACATTTTTCTATTACTTTCATATTCCTCATTTCCCATCCTCCATGCTTTAAATAAATGTTCTTAATTTTGGTTTATTTTCAAGAAGGTTTTATTCCCATAATGAGAACTTCAATTTGTACTAAGAATGCATGTTTTGTTCATCTTCAGTACAGGTCATTCATTTCATCCAGCAGATGCATATGGTTACGAATGTTTAATTATTAAGTCTAATAAATTATTAAAGATGGAAAAGTTCTACTTCAGCGTGATATTTATCTAAAAAATTGTTTGTTGAAATTTTGTTTTAAAAGCACTGATTATAAAAAGAAATAAAGGATCTCTCAAGTTATCACAGACAGTTTATGATAAGTGTGTGAGTGGAATATTTTTTGACTTCTTCACTTTTATGTTTATCAGTTTATATTTATTAGTTTAGAAGATTATTTCTTTTAAAGCCTTTAATGCTGGAGTTAAGTTTAAAGTGTTAAGTTTTAAGCGAAGCAATTAACATTTAAAAACATTTATCATGTAAAAACATTTTAGTAAGAAGACAATTTTGATATGGTAAAATGGAGATACTATTTACGTGGAGGTTATTGAAAAAGATCTTTGCCCAGCATTATAATTAGGGCAGTGCTCTAGGTAATGTTCAGTTGATTCAAACATATTTTTTGACAAAGACAAAGAGGATCATGTGTATCAGCAAAGTTGTTTTGTGGAATACATGTAGCATTAATATTAGTGTAAAACATTATGGATGTATGAGCTGGTTGTACAAAATGTAAAAGTGCTCTCTTGAACGAGACTAAAAAAAGGAAGAGTAATCCAACAGGTTCTGTTTGAGGAGCAATATGGAAGGAAATGTTCCTTAAAATTCCAGTAGCAATGGTTTGTAAAATGCCAGTTGCCATAAGGTTAGGTTATATTGCATTGGATTATTAGCATGTAAGGATGCAGCTAACCCGTTTTTCATTCTATAGAAGAAACAAAAAGTTGCCAACATCATTTCCTGTCAAACAAACTTTCAAATCCTAATTCCTCATAACATTTTTTCATGAGAGGTTCCTGTAACAGCACCAATAATTAGCCCATCCAAAGCTGTACTATAGTGAATGTACTCAATCTTCTTTGAGAAATAATAGTTTGTCATAAACAAATGCTTTAATTCACAAGACTATACGATGAAACAGACGTGTAGTTGCGAAATTAACCCAATTCCTTTGCCCGTCTTAAGGCTGAAATACACTATCATTTTAAAAGGATAATTTTAAAATGATCATTTTTTCCATCATTTTAAAATGATGAGTCCACCTGTTTACACTTATCATTTTAAAATGAAATAAAGCGACAAGAAAATAAAGGATTTCTCGCTACCTCACTCTCTCCTAGAAATAATTCCTGATAATAGCATAAATGAAACACAGCAACCTCAGTCCCAGGACGTTTTCTCCTCGATGGTGTGAACTTGCATTTC
>JANTOQ010622565.1:0-10475 GCA_027564595.1 Bythotiara depressa
AAAACAAATAGCATAAATAATAAAATAAAACAGAAGTTCATTTATATCAGTTCAGGTAAGAAACGCTATCTTCCTGGTGACTATTATTCACATTTCCTAGTGCTGTTTCTGTTGTGCATGGATTCTTTCACAATATACTATAACCAGTAACATTTTGATAAAATATGCAAGGAAGATTAGAAAGGCAACATTACAGGCCTGGACAGAAATAAAATAGGTGGTATGTGCACAATCACATGCTGTAATTTGATTAGGCGTGTGGAGAAATCTGCACACCACAAACTGCTTTCAAGCATTACATCACATATAGCAGGTGTGTGATCTTTCTCATAAAAATAAAACTTCTAAGGTGTCTAACACCAAAGAACTAACTTTAGCTAGTAATGAATTGGGAAAGACTTTTCGAGGTTTGAACATTGCATTATCATATTCTCCAAATACTTGAAAATTGCTATCCACCTGCAGGCTATTTTCAAGTTACTTCTCTTAGAATCTAGCCCTAAAATTGTCATGATGGCTATTTTTTAAAATCTCCCCTAGCTTCTAGTGCTGAAATAGTGCCGCAAAGTCTAATTTCAAGCCATTTTCCTTACATTCGGGTGCTAAAATAATGCCGCAAAGACTGTTTTCAAACAATTCGCTTCGATTCCGGTGTTTAAATAGTGCTGTGAAGGCTATTTTCAAGCTATAACATAACACAAACAACCTCTTCTGACATGTACTCATATTAAACGTTTTAAACTTTGGACTGGTTTCCACTATTTTAATAGATACTAAATGTTTCAGAAAGCACATCAAATAAATTTAACATTTTCAAAGAAAATATACATATTTTCAAAGAAAAGATAACGTTTTACACTTGCTAAATGTTGTTTTGCTAAATGTTGTTCACACATGAATCTAAAGCTCTAATATTGATTCTATGAAATGTATATCTTTGACAGAAACGTTTCTTCGTTTCCGACATTTTATCGTTACGGTAATGACAGAACGATTTTTCCTTGTTAGATTATGGAATCCGTGTGGGTCGTAAGCATAATTAACTCGGGAGAAGGAGGGTCTTTTTTTCAGCCAGGGGACGTTGTAGTGCAGCAAACTCCAAATGCTGTGTCAATATAAAAGATATCTCAATCACAACGCTAACTTGTCGCTGAGGAAATTTCAACCCTAATCTTAATTCAATCACATAAAAAGAGGTCACATGAAATGTATATTTATTTATATTGGTATTTTCATGTTTTCACACGAACGTTTCTCGCTTCAAAGGCCATTTTTACGATTTTATGGATTAAATCAAGTAGCTATTGGGAGTGAGATTTTTAGGAAAGCTTACATAATATTATAAACACAGCCTCCAATCCATGTACATATACCAGCAGTTTCATGGTTTTAAAATATATGATGAATGAAAGAGTCTGTAATAGAAGTTTGTTTTAGATGCCTTTACTATTTATTCATTTTAATCTGAACACGAAGGAATAATTTTTCCAGCCAGTAGTATTAATCAGCAACTTCTAGGGAAAGACAGTATGAATGAGATTTATTAATTTACTATGTAGAGAAAGTGTTTATAGTATTTTAATATAATACCCACTGGAATGTTTAAAAACAAATAATAAACATATGAAAAAGGTACCTATTATAAGATATAAGAGACCGTCAGACTCGAAAAGAAATAAACAACCTGTTTGAAAATGTTTCTTCAAACTTTGGATGGTTTCCACATAATCTATTTAGTGTACTAGATATGATAGAGTTTTGATCATGTACACTTTCAAATACAAGAATCTAAAAGTCTTTATTATTCCAATATTATATATGTTACTCCAATATTATATAAAATTTAAATTTGAGAAGTTCACATTTATTTCCACCTTGCGTTTGATTGTTTCTTTAATTATTCTACTGGAGAAATAATAGAAACCACACTACTTTACCTGAACACAGCAATGCAGACACACCAAGATTAAATTAAAATCATACAACTTCCTCTCAGAGATTCTTTGGAACAACTATTATAACCTTCAATATTCTGAGGACAATTAAAACATTAAAATGTTTAATTAATATGTGTAGGAGAGTGTTATTCTTTTACGTTTACAAAAGATGCAATGTTATTGATGCAGTAAAGAATACCCAATGGATGCATTCTAGCTAATCATTTTCAGAATCAAATAAACAGATCAAAGATTTTCTAATAGTTTAGGAAACATTAAGTACTTCAAAACAAACATAAAATTCTACAATAGAAAAGTTCTTCCATTATATTTTCACTACGAGAAATAAGTCAAACTGTCTTAGAAAAAGTGTTCTTAGGATATTTTCACAACTAGACATGAAGCAAAAAAGCTTTAGAAAAGTGTCCAGGCAATTTTCATGACAAGCAATGAAGCTTAGACAACATTTAAAAAGTGTCCACGGCACATTTTCATGACTAGAATTGAAGCTAAACAACCTTAGAAAAGTGTCCATGGCAAATTTAACATATTCGATGACTAGATATGAAGCTACAACCCTACACAAAATATTTCATCCATGTTCCCTCCTATTTGGCAGAGCATCCATAAAACCAGAATGGGGATAGGTGTTAATGGGAAACTCGGTCAAGTTACTCTTGCAAGTGTATTTTAGTCAGAAACAATGGAGAGGCTTCTTAATTCATTGATGTTTTCATTTCAGGACCTCTCAAGTTCCCACTTTGTATCATTCTGAGGCAAGCAAGCACTCTGAGGCAAGCACTTGCACACATACTGTATGATCACAGTTGCTTCAGTTCCAAAGTACCAAAGATCCTAAGTCTTAGTCTTAAGTCAATCTGAAAAGGTAAACTGAAAAAGTTTAACTAAGAGCTTCTTTATATACATAGATGCTATTTCATTAGTTGTGGAATTCATTTTGATTATTTTGGCGCCTAGTCCCAGTATATTATGTGCATGCTTGTAGATGCCTTGAAAAGTAATGTTTCACAGTTGGAAATATACAAAAGTGACGTTAGGAGAAAAGAGTTTCAAAAAGAACAAAAAAGAAGCCTGGAAAAGAATTCACTTCATTTAATCAGCTTTGCCTTTTATCATCGACTTTTTCTTTTTCATCCTTCTTAGACTAACCAATATTTCAATACATCAAGAGAGGAAGGTTTCATAACAAGGTTTAAATTTAGTTTGTGTTGGTCACAATTGTGGTTAAAATTTTCAAAATTAGAATATGCATATATATAAAACTTTTATTTGGTAACGAAATATTGTTCACACCATTTAATGACTGTGGTAACAACGCACTAAAAACGATCATTACCACCAAATTTCGTAACCTGCATATTTCAGACTAAAAAATGTATTCAAGTGTAAAAAAGTGCTTATTTACTTGGTCTGTGCTTCCACTCCTGTCACTGCATTATAAATAGAAACCAAGTTCTACATCCTGTAAGCAGCTTCACATCCTATAGACAGCACAGTGATTCCATAGTAGATCATTTGTCACTACCCCGTCAATAACTCATTTTTTCTGTTTCCTCTTAATCTAAAAATTCCAAGACATGTTTTTCATTCATTCACCTGTGGCATCACAATATATAATGACTTCTCGCATGTGCAAAAAATTCGATTAATGCATCAAGAAAAGGTGCAATGCCTGGTTTCTATACACACCACACTACATCATAGGGGCACATATGGGTATATATTAGAAGCCAATCTCAATTACATAATTATGTTGAAGCTAAGAGTAAGATATTCTTCTTTCATATGCTGGCTACGAAAATGAGTGTTCTAAAAAGCAATTGTAAAAAAGGACTGAAATGGTTATGTATAGCAGTCATGAGGTAGATATGTAGAGTTTTACTACTTGCTTATATTCTAAGAAATAAGTTGACAGGTATTGTAATGAGTAATACAAGGAAAGAGCAGCTGTTATTTACCTTTGAGAATAATGAAACAGCCCTTGCAAAACAATTGCCAATTAAGTTTGGTTAATCTGACTGTAGCCTTGCCTACGGAAAAATAAATTGTGATAAGGGAATACTTGGAAGTATTACCTACTGCTTACACCAAAGCTGTAGCGCACAAGAAGGCTTTAGGCGTGCGGATATATACACGCCATTTATTTTTATGGTGGGAGACGTGCGCATGTGATCACAAGCCACTCCTGTCCAGGCCTGCATTATGTTGTAATCAAAATAAGGACAAGAATAAATAATTATACAAATTGGCGGGTGATGCCAGTAACGTGAATTCAAAATTCATAACAACAATAACAACAAAGCATTTAATCTGCTTACTGTATTTGACTTGCAAGTTGCATTAGCACAACACCATATAGAAAATCAGAAACAAAGCAGTTATAATAATATCATCCAATGTTATATATGCAATATCCCTTTATTCCAATATAACTTTTCAACTTTGAAGCACGGTCACAATATGTCTGCACAGTACGGAGGTTCAAGAGAATAAATAGAACTGGAAATAAAATCATTGGGGTTTGCAGAAGAATAATCAGGAGATTGAAAGTACCAAAAATCGAAACAAAAGAATTCACTTTCAGAGCATCTCATATACAATAATCAAACACAAATCACAAACATACACCTTACTTTTTTTTTGTTTCTGGAGTTTAGAATTTGCAATTAGAATTTTGGAACAAAGCAGAAGTTTATATTTGAAAATTAAAAATTGTTTTTGGCCCCTCGATTTGCAAAAACAAAAATCGAAAAAATATCGTTCTTCTTTTTCCACTCAACGTTCTAAAAAACAAACCTATTTTAGAAAAATTCCACTTAACGAAAATCAGTCTTTACAGTATGTATTTATGAAAAGTAAATCTATAGGATAGAGTTTCATAAAAGTAAATGCTAATTAATGCGCGTTTTTTAAAAGTTTTTCCAAAATTAAGTAATTGAATAAGGTTTTGCTACATTAAAACATCATTTTACCTTGATTTTAAAAATTACAAATGTCTTATTGTAAGTAAAAGAATAACTAATAAACTTTCTTGCCTCTTCGAAACATTTTCAAAACAATTTCAACTATTGTCAAAAACCATTTCTGAAACTACTTTATTTTCACACTGGAAATCAGTTGATGAATAGATAATGGTAACACTAGTTATCAGTAGCAGTTAACAGTTCTTTTTTACAAAGTCGGGGACTAGTGGCCTTCCATGTGAATTTACTTAGAAACACTAGTGACACATGTGTAATGTTTCATGAATACAAATGTACCACAATTTTGTGTCACAACTAATTTTTTACATGAAAACAAGGCTACCAACATCCTATGGTGAGATGTGGGTTTGATGCTTTTCATGTGAAGTTTGTTTTTCAAAGCTAAATTTAGGGAGATTGTTAGTGGTATCTGCTCAGAGCACAGAAGCAGAAAGGATTTTTTGCTAATGACTTCTGTTAATGATCTTATATACTATCTTAGTTGATGATCTTAGTTTTACATAACTAGTGTTACCATTATGTATTCATCACTCAGAAAAATGCTGATTATGTTGTATCAGAATAGACTTTTCTAGTTGTGTAAGTACAAACTCAAATTTATCGTTCTAAACTATAAGTAGGTTAAAGGTTTCAACCATCAATAACGTCGGTCTCACAGACGGGCCCACGAGGGAAACGGTGTTCACTTTATTCTGAGATTTGTTTTTGGCTTAAATATTTATGCTAAATACGATGGTACTGACAGATTTTAAAAACAATGTGCCCAAAGTGGTTTCCAGGCCCCTAACATGGCTGTCATAGGACCATAACATTAATATCACCAGATACAAAAATTAACTAGTCCATTACAAAGAGCTAGAAAAACTGAGCCAAAAACTTGTAAAAGCTATATGCTGAAAATCAATAACTTCGAAGATATTGACGTGTATTTCATTATTTTCAGGGGGTAAAATATAAGAAATAACCATCCATTGCCAAAATCAGGCAAACTCGTTTCAATATATTAACGCAATATTACGATGGAGTATTATAAAGTTAGATAGTAGTTCTTTCATACAATTAACATATAAAGGACATTTAAACATTATATTTACCCCCTCAAAATTTAAAAATCCTTATTTCATTGTTAATATTTGCATGTAGATGAGACCGTAAACTTTAATAGACACAATTCTTGAACTGGCATTTATATCTGTAGCTGGAGTAAGGTTTTGCTTGCACTTATAAAAATGGGTCAGGGTTAGATTTAATGTCAGAACTTTTCTTAATAATACTTGACATGTGTTTGTGTAAATACACTGACAAAACAAGTAATCAATCACAAAAACAAAGCTTTCTAAATAATATTTTAAATACACCGATGGCGCATTCTCCATCTACCAACATTCATCATCTTCGTTGTTACATGTACATTCATTATTGGATTCAGAATCTGATGAATCGATTGAGCTTTCAATTCTACATCGGTTGATAACCCTTTACCCTCAAACCATATTGGAACTATTACATCATCATCCATCTTCCAACCATAATATAGAGGGTTTGGAAGCGCAAACGTTCCATTCAAGCAGTTAGTCATACCTAAGCAAAAACAGAAACGACAAAGTGGTCACAATCTTAGGTTCTGCTTAAGATATTCTAAATCATCACATTTACTAGCCTATTGCTTTTACTATTCATCAGGATCGTTATAATCATCTGTTAAGAAATCAAAACTAAGAAAAATAATGTGGACAGAATGCTTGTGTACAGGATCACTGCAAAATTAACCATGTGCAACACAGCTGATGCACAGAGTACAGTATTACCGTAGCACTACGATCACAAACAAAATAATTGAGGGAAATCATTCACTGGGAAATAGAAATATTTACCGAGTGTGACATAATTTGCTCACTTTATCTTCATTTTCTAAGTTGATGCATCTGGTGGCAATCACTTCATATCAGCAAATTTCTTCCTTCTTCCTTTACTCTTCACAAACAGCATTGAGTACCTACTTTCACGAGGCGTTTTTTCATTCTTTGGTCTGTTATAGATTATGTGTAAGATAAAGTCCATAACTTCCTCATTATTTGCTTCTAAAGAATGAAGGCTTGATAACTTCCAAACTTGGATCTCCCATAAAATGACATTGTGAAATCACACCTAGTCAATGCATGAAAGGCAGGAAGTATTTTACAAAGATCTTGCCCTAGATACTGAGCTACAGACTTCACATCATGATATGTGATGCCTTCCTTCGACACCTATGTTCCTTGTCTGAAATATAGGTCACCAGAACATCTAGTGGGTATATAAACAAGTAATATGTACACATCTGTGTCATCTACTATGACACACACACATTCGTGTTGTGATGTTGCTTATACAGAGAGGAGTGCAAGGCAAAGGTCATCTTCTTTCTGAGTAGATTGTAGCTCTAGGACTGTTGTTACTTCATCAGTTTCTGCAACTGCTGTGCGAAAATACATAACTTTTTGCGACAAAGATAAGTTTACTGATTCTAGTGGAGCTTGACAGTAATTGATCAGCCAATAGGAGTGTCAGTTGCAACTTGTTGGCATCATTTGTTACAAAATCACACCGTTCACTTAACTTTCGTAACTTCTGGCTTAAAGTCGATATTTTTCTTTCTTTTTCTCGCTGCGCTCTTCCTTTCGACAGAGTGACCAGATCTGGCTGAGTATGATAATTATGAAACACAACATGCATTGTTTTTCCAGGAAGTGCTTTAATATAAGCAACAAATCTTTCATCCCATGATAAGAATGTTCTTGTTTGCAAGTCATTGATTGGCAACATCCTTACGACCCTCATTGCATCAACAATACAGCAAACGATGTTTGTTGGAATTTGAGTTAATGCTTTCTTAGGACTAAATAACTGCAAACCATTTCTGAGGAGGGATTTTGCTGTTGATCTACTTCCTCTTGTTTCATTACAGATTGCCCAGGGTTTGCTTGTAACAGGCCAGTTCATGATGAATTATAAGTCTGGTTTCATGGAATCGTAGCCTGGAAAAATATTTACAAATGACTGGCACTCATCTTCTGATATCGAATGAATCTTTTTATGCACTTCCAATTTAGAAAATGTGAAAACTGGTTGTTTCATGATTGGGTCATGATAGTTGGGATGTACATTCAGTTTAGGTTGGTGTGATGCTGATGAATCAGTGGTATTCTTCTCCGTAGCATCATCAAATGTAACATTGGCAAATCTACTTTTTCATTGCCTCTTCTCCTCTTTTCTTTGCACTTAAAACATTTTTGACCATTTCCTGAGAGGCAACTTTTACATCACAAATGTTAATAAGTGATTGATTATCATGCCACAATTCTGGGATTTATGCATTAAGACCATTGACTATTTGTTGTACATTATGTTCATCCTTCCACATGGCCACTAAATTGTTCTTTACGAATTTGACTACCTAAGTGTTTTAGAGCAGCCAAGAAATGATTCATTCTCATCCATCTTTCACTTGCACCAGAATGTTCTGTGATTCCAGATAAGCCTCCAGTTTCCTTCGAAAATCTGTTAATAGTTACTTCAATAATCTAATCCATTGGAATCTTTGTGTGTTTTTGACCACTCAGGGAACCAGAAAATCCACATTCTGCGAGGTGTTGGTAGGCATCTGTAATTCTTGTTTCTAAAGCTTTCATGTCGGCATAGTAGTAGCTCAAATTTCTTGCATAGTTATGCCTGTTTAAGGCAAAGCACCACAGAAGAAAATTATCTATTGCCTGCAAAAATCCCTTCCCAGTTACCAATACGCTGAAAATAAATGATATTAAGTAATAGATTCACCATATCAATAAACGAATCCATCCACTTAGCCATGTCTTCTTTAAGAGTCTGAATAGGCATCATACGAGGATGATTAACTATGGCAGCAACATTATCAGGTGTTGGTTTAATACAAGCAGTTGATACACAGGTTTCCAGAAAGGTTAATTTGGTGCCCTAATTGTTCCCTCTGCTCCTATGCCAGACTCTGCAATCACCAAATCTACTATAGATGGTCCTCAACAAACAGATTATGATGTGAAATCCTCCCATGCGAACTATCATCTTGTCAAAAACATTTGAACCATCTTGGTGAAATTGAAACAATACTTGCAAAACCTTATTGTATATAGTTTGATCCACTTCTAGAAATATGTTCTCAAGATCAAGTTCGTTCTTGCACTGAATTGTTCTATAATAATTGCTAGGATAACACTCATCCCTGTTGGTGGTGCAGTTATCACAGGTAAGTACCCAACATTTATATCCTTAGGCCAATCCTTAGTGCTGTGCTTCTGGAACTCACTCCATGCTGGAAGAGCTACATTTGTTTGACCCTGATTTCCCCTCCTGCACATTGCCCAAGTTTATTTCTGGAACTCATCTTTACTTGTCTTCTCTTTGTAATTTAAGGAGATTGCACTACTTCTTTTACTACCAGTAAACTGAGGTAGGTCAGTAGGTGCAGCTTTAAAAGATCGGTGATCCTTCTGGGAGAAATTGTAATCAGGATTAAGCATCACTTTTGGTGCTTTCGAAGATTGTGTAACATTAGTGTTATTCTGTATGAGAATAGAATTTGTGTTATGGGTTTCATTTGAGCCGCTAGTGCTTTTAATTTTAAAGTCGATGTTGTCTGTAACATGTGTTGTAGGAATACCTATTGATATATTAGATGGTATTATCGAGGATTGTTTTTCAGCTCATTCTGCCCATTTGTCCTCAATGAACACAGTCTATGTGTAGGATATTCCATATCCAAGTTTATGCATAGTGTCAACAACTCCACTAGATCCAGTTTTTCTATACATTGTCAAGGAGATCAGCACTTGATCCAACGACTGCGCATTAGGAAGGAGGGACTCAATAACATGAGAAAGTTGCAACACCTTTGTTGCTTTGGATTTAGGTAATTTAACTCGACCATCATTTCCAAGTTGGCATCTAGGATGAACGATCCAGGATAGCTTGTTTAGAAGATCTATGTTTACCTCTACTTCTGAATCAAGTAGATATCTTGTGGTGTTGGAGGTCATGGTAGTTCTTTTCGTGAATCCTTGATAGATTCATGATATCCTTAGCAACCTTTTTATGGTCATTGACCTTGATATACCATCACATAGCAAAGCGTTTTCAATGCAATTTAGCGATAACTCAACAAACTCGGACTTTCTGATATCTTGTCATGCTTTAACCCTATTTTATTTGGGGTATGGTGGGGAGCATATTCTGTTGTTTTTTTTTTGGGGGGGGATGCCCTACCCCTCTAAAATCTTTTGTAGTGGATCAATGTGAATGAAACTTTCCACAAATGTTAAATGTACAAAGACAATTACAAAAATCCAAATTGTCGAAACAATGGCCTATTGTCTTTGTATGGTTTTCAAGCAATAGAAGTAAAGGTATTTTTAAAATTGCGATAATTATGTTTCTATTCACTTGAATTTCTTCAAACTCTGTACATGTTATAAACACGTGCAGACCTGATTAAAAATTTGAAAATAAATTCCAAGTAAAA
>JANTOQ010622676.1:0-10475 GCA_027564595.1 Bythotiara depressa
GAGTTATGATTTTTATTATCATTATACATTACAATGTAGTTGTAATTCTCCACGATTTTTTATATTTTTTCAACAGTGTGGAGAGGGTCTAAAGTAACAATAACTTTCCCATTGAGTTTTGATTAAAAGCAAAATGCAGATTAGGTTTCACCAGGGATTTTTCCTGTTCTGTAATTTATTTACAATAATCTAAAATAAAAAGGTGAACAAAATGCATTTATTTTATTTATTCGCTGTAAAAGATTAATAAAAACTATATACAGATTGCAAGTCATTAACTAAATAAAAATGTTTTTAAACCAAAAATTAAATGTAAAAATTAAAGAAAGTTAAATCACTAAAATCAGCCGGGATAACAAAATTTACAGTATTTCTACAGTATTTCTAAAAGTGGTCCCACTAGTTAGGATACCAATTACTGCAACTGTTTTTATTACATGCTTTGAGTTGGAATCATTACTAACTCACTAAAAACATCAGTTTCTTTAACTCAACTAAAGTTGTTGATTTGTGTTTGTTTTGTTTTTAGGTGCTTCAAACGTCTGGGGACGTGGGAGATTGGGAAGCACGTGTGGCGAGGAAGATAACGGTTTTGAACCATTTTCTTTTACTAATCCAAGTTATTTTAGTGAGTGGGATACAGTAAATGATAACGATTGGGATATCCTACCAGCACTACATGCTCCTTTATTCAGCCCTGCTATTCTAAAAGATTGTCATTTCCAAATGTCAGCCCCGGATAGACCAAGAAAACTTTCCATTTCTGATATAATAGATGTTTTGAATTTACAGGATGAAAAGGCTTCTTTGTTGATGTGCAATACAACAGAGTATAATTCGTGCACGCCTGAGCCTGCTTCAAGTGCAAGTAGTGGTGTTTTTAGTGGAAACTCTTCATCAGAAGACCTTTCACCAAGTTTATATGGAAACAGAAATTCAAAAAATGTGAGAGAGAATCAATTGTTTTTCCCAGCATATAGTGATTCAAATTCTAGCGAAGAAAGAGAAGAGCCAGATTATGAAATTGATGTTGATGAAGAATACCTTATAGCAGTTAAAGCTGATCAGCATTCATCATTATCATTACTGACGAAAGATAATGCTTTCACTCAGCAATCAGCTGGCGAAAACGTAGATGAGAGTAGTTCTATTTCAACAGATGTGGAAGAACCAGTTGCTGCAACCAAATTGGATATTGGGAATGCATCACACCTGTTGAAATCGCAAAACGATGCGATTATTATAATTTTAGACGAAAATAAAGAAGTCAAATACATGAGTACGTCAAAGAAAAAGCTTGAAAATTACCTCACAGATGAAAGAAACGAAATTATTTCAAAAAAATTCCAAAATATATTCAGTGTTCAAGAGAATGCCCGCGAAAAAAAGAAACGTGGTCGTAAACGCATTCACGAACCAGATAAAAGTGATAATGAGCGAGAGAGTAAGAAACGAAATCGAAATAATGAGGCGTGTCGAAAGTTTCGAAAATCGCGAAAACAGAAACAGAGTGGTCTATTTGAAGAAGAATCGATCTTATTACAGCGTAATTTGAATTTGAAAGAACAAATTGCTGCTTTAAATAGACAACTATCGTATGTGAAACAAAAACTAGATTTACAGAATCAACAAGATTCAGTCGAGAAATGTAAAAAAGTGGTTTAATATGATGCCTTATTATTATGTTTGTAAAATATCATTATTTATTTTCAATGTAATAACGTAATTAAAAATTTTTTTTTGTAGTAGTAGTAGTAGTACGAAAGCAGCCAACTGGCAATACAGCTATTTTAGCGAAATTATGGATTTGACCTTCCTTGCAAAATGAGCTTTTCTAAAGACCGTGTTTTCGCTTCCTGGCAAATTGAGCTTTTCTAAAGACCGTGTTTTCATTTCCTGGCAAATTGAGCTGTTCTAAGAAAAGTATTTCTCTTCCTAACAAACTAACTACCTCCTTGCTTACGTATGCAAAGTCTATTTTACCCCCTCCCCTCTATTATTTTTCTACAGTACCAACAAGCCAACGAATGTCAACGGCCATGGTTTCCTTTTCCACCGAGTTGTTCAAATTATTAAAACATCACAAGTTGCAACAACAATGATTAATTAAATGGTCCACATAGACATTGGGTGAAAACATGGTAGCGAAAAAATGTGTTAATCAAATTCAATTTACATGGCACGCGTTGACGTTAGAAACTGTGGCAGAAAATCAGTCAACTTTGCTACATGGTATAAACCGGATAAGGAATGTGTGCATTTTGAAGTTGAAACTGATGTGGAAGGTACAAAAACGTGGTTTCTTTTTTAAAAAAGCGTACGTACGCAAGGCATTTAGCACCCCTCCCCCTTCTACTGCGTACGTACTTTACGGAAGTTTGTTCTGAAAAGTTAATTTCCGTTCAACCAGGAAACTCAGAATTGGAACTGCTGTCCGGGATTGGACCACAACCGTTCGACAATTTACGCTTTTTGTGGTTAGATTACAGATGCATGTCATTCTTTAACGAGAACTCCTCGATCAGCAAACATTCTAGGATTAAGCAGTAACAGAAACGTAAACAAAAAAAGTAAATATTTGTTTGAAAGATGATTTTATCTGTTCAAATTCACGAGATTAAAGTTATTTTCTACAACTTGGTTATGTCGCGACGAAAGTTCTTGACTTGCGACATCGAAACATTTTAACGTTTTATGTATGATATCAGCGAAATAAAAATAAGCTTCTTTAGCAACCTCGTTCCATTTCTTCCTTTTTTGATATAACTGATGGCGGAGAAGATAATTATTCCGCCGTCCTCATATCGAAAGGAAAAATAGCGCTGGGTGCGAGGTTGCTACTTTTTAGTTGCAGTAAGTATATTATGACAGTTGACGTGAACTGCACAAATAAATTTAAGTTGTAATTTATATTTTTCCTTCAAGTTTAACTCATCATCAGATCCATTAAAAAAGTTAACGAAACATTACCCCATTCTAATTTTTTTCAGACTTTAAGAAAACCGGGTTATTTTGTCGTAAAATGGTTTCCCATTAAAACATTTCTATAACCTCTCATAAATTATTTGACTTTCGTGCGATTGTGATGCCACAAAACTCTTAAAAAGGATCCAAATATTAAAAAATGCGAGAGACGCTCTTCCTTCTTTTCCATCCGTATTGAACAGTTCTAAGATCCGATCCTTCGTCTATACACAGACCTTTATTACATGTGGAAACTGTATCATCGCTTGGTTTCACTCAATTTTGGTTAAATTGGCACCTTGTCGCGTAATTATACCTGAATTATAAGGAAGTATATATAACTTTATTAAAATACAACGTCATTCCAGGGTCTTTTCCACATAAAAATAAATAAATTCGGAACGACAGGAAGTTTGTAAAAAAAGGGGAAAAGAAACATAGGAACAGCAATCTACAATAATTGAGAATTTTGCACCCTTTGGAACATTTTATGTTTGAGTTCTGTTCCATATAGACTAGAAAAAGTCGTTCCAAATAGTCCGGTAACAGCAACAATCCTTGACATTAATTATGGCACTTTTGGCGATTTATGCTGATTCGTGTTTTAGCACCTTTCCCTTTTCGTGCCTTTTGCACGAGATGTGGGTTAGGTGTAGGCGAGAAACCGCGTAAGATCGCCCGTGTCACTGTGTTATATTGAAAAACATCCAAAATTGTCATTATTTTACTGATCTACACGTTTTATGATGTCACAAAGAGCTCAAATGGACCAATTAGGAGGACAGTGAGACTACCCCCTTGTCCCATCGTGCTGCATAGCCACGGTCACTTCTCTACCAAAGTTCCTAAGTCTTTAGTAAACTGGAATAGTTTAATTCTTTCCGTAGTTATATCTATGAACACTTTCGCAGCACTTGTGAAATTTGATTTTTGGCGCTTTGTGCCAATATATTATGTCCAGGATTGTAGACTAGCAAGCGTCATTCTTTACTCGCGCGGAGGAAAAGTGAAGCGCGTTCCCCGGAAGAAAGAGAAGAGCGCTACGCGCTCACTGTTACCGGACTATTTAAGAACGACTTTTTCTAGTCTAGGTACTAACTCGCCGCGCGAGTAAAGAACGACGCTTGCTAGTCTAGGTTCCGTAGTGTCCATAGAACGAGAATAGTGGAAAATTTAGCAGCATCACACCAGCCAGCGTATTTTCATAGAAAACAACAGATTGTGTCCTCATCTCATTGATCTTTGTCCATTTTAAGGCAAGCGAGACACCCTTTTTGCAACCGTGCTGCAGGATCACAGTTAATTCAGTTCCAAAGATCCGCGCGTCTTAAGTTATTTGTTAAACTGAAAAAGTTTTTGTTTGTTTATATATTTTGACGCAGTAGCCTCGTAGTTTTTGGAACACGTTTTGGTTAGTTTGGCACCTGCAACCCTGGAAAATATATTTAGCAATTATTCAGGCTTTGCCACTTTTCCTTCAACTGTCCAGAAAACAAGAATAAGAGTAAATGTCGACAGGAAACCTGATAGAATCGTATTTACTTTTTAAAGAAAAACGTCGAAATTATTTACTTGTTTAACGAGAAATGTCGAAATTGTTCTTATTTCAATAACCATCTTGTTTTACGACGTAGCAAAGCCCTCAAATTAGGGAAATGGGGAGAGGAATATCCCTGTTGCAAATGGACCAATTTGTGGAATACTAATTTGGGTTAATTTGGCACCTATTGCCAAATATTTGTTGCTTGATTGGAGGTTGTTTATAAGAAACTGTACACGATAATAATCAGCACAAAGCATTTAAAATTTATTTGATCGAAATACCTGAAGCATTTAAAAAATCTTTGATCGAAATACATGAACGAACATGGTTTAAGTTAATACATTAAAAATCTTGTGTATACATGTCAGTGTTGTGAAAGATTTCTCTCCTGTCTCGTCAACCTCGTTCACAAGACCTTTTTCCTTTTGTAAAGTGGAAGACCAAGTCTCTGGGAAACGAGGTTGTTGCCGCATAAAACGATATGAATTTCCAATCTCGTCCACACATCAAAAAGCCGAATTAATTTTTCTAGACAAAGAATGTACTGGGATGGGTTTGTAATAATTGAGAATCGGTAGGTTAGAAAATCATAAAAATTACGTAAAAAGGGGAGTCTGTCTGCAATAAAAAGGAGGTTGGATTATTTCATAAGAATGAAAGTGAAAGGGCCATATAGTTGTTTTTAGACATTGTTTCAAATGTTGCGTACTACTATGGAACAAAGATTAAACTCATTATTTATTTATGTTTAGACCATCTTATTTAATTGTTTTTAAAAGCTTACTCTATTTTATTTACTTTTCCATGTACTCCCACCCTCGTCCCCAGGGCTCTTTTCCTTTTTGGATACGAGTGATATACTCCCAAGGTATTAAATTCGTGTACGTGCGGAATTTTGAAGAAAAATTTACGCTACAATTTGAGTCAACATATCTGACATTCAGTTGAGTTTTGTCTCCATCTCCAAACTACTAGAAACCCAATCCGCTTATAATTGACTTTATTATTCTACTCAATGGCTTATATTCTTTGACAGCCTCCATAGTAATGGTATTTCTTTTCTACAATAGGTATGGTATGTACAGTAGTGACAGTCATGACTCATAGCATCAGTTGTAATAAGTTAATCATAAATAAAGTCATCAAATTACTGATATATGAAATAAATATTCTTAATCCGTGACTTAACCATTTGTTACAGTTATATCGCTTTTACGTCTTTGCAGTGATCAATGCTTTTCTTGTCGTAGTATGTCTGATTTGTTTCTTTATTTTTATATATACTTTTTAAGTCTCTTGTATTCTTAGTTTTTTGATAAATCAAAATATAATCCCAAGCTTTATGCATTCTATGACGTAATAATAAGAAACATTATACCCACGACGCCTGACACTGAGGAGGATTCTGAGTACGAAAATATGTGTGAATCCTGAAGACGAAATATAAACGATTATATAACCCCCTGGAAATAATATAAAACAGCAAATGAATGATTAATACGTTGAATCTTTCTGGGGGGAGCCCGCCCTACCATTCAGTATTGCGAATTCAGAAATGTTAACATTGAATACTGGGGTAAAAGGATGATGAAGAATGATTGAAGAATACAAATAGTCAAACCTACTATAAAGACTACCATGTACAAAATATTTCTAGAAATACCAGTTTTCATATTTTATATGGTAAAAATTCTATATATTTAACCCTTTAATGGAAATAGTGTCCCCCGAAAGGAATCAAATAATTGGTCATTTCTTTGCTATTTTGGCTATTTTAGGGGGTTAATTATTGGAAATATAATGTAAAATAAATTTGTCAAAAGCTGATAAGACCCCCTAGCTCCTCATAAAATTATAAAGGTTTCCAATGGGAAGTATAATATTAGTAGGAGGTATGCTTATGCATTAAGGGATAAAGGTTCTGTTTATAGCGACCAGTTTTTCTTGGTCTCCAAGGTGGTTACTGTATCCAATACATCCATCTGTTACATTTGACTGTAACACGAGCGGTTGTTTTTGTACAGAAATGTTATAACTCGTTTGCTTAAGGATTATCAACAACACAATAGAAACTTCTGAACGTAGATGTCTTAAAATGTTAATAATTTAATCATTCAACTCGTTTAACTAACTATATATAACATAAATAACTGAATAAAAACTAATTATCATCAAGTTTTATAAATATTAAAAAAAACTTACTTCGTCCTGTGATACTACACTCGAATGTTTACTCTTATTTATACGCATTATTTACTGTCAACATGTAGATTTTTCGCAACTGACTGAACAGCATCTGTTATTAACTGTTGCTATGAATGTTATAGCATAGTGGACCTAAGAATAGTGGGAAATACCCTGTGTATTATTTTCGTTTCTTGATCATTTTTGTACTTTCGTAAGCAGGCTATTTGCTTTCACGCAACAGGGAAAATACTGACAGAACGAGGAAATACAAGGAAATTAATTATTCACAATCCAGAGGTTAACTACAAGCCGGTAGCTGGCTTGTAAAGATTTTTCTATTAAACATATCGTAGAGGAAGAGGCTTCCGCACGTTTAGATGAGACCCGGAGTGAACTTGAACCGGCGTGAGATGTCACAATTCGGTTTACTGTTTGTCTCATTAGTGTTTACATGCCTTAGGTGAAATGAAATTCACTTCATCTGTTATTTCACTTCCGTCAAATGGACCAAAGGGAATTATGAAGACTCTTACCTTGAAAGTTGACTTGGGGAGAAGTTACATGTAGCTTTATCTAAATTTTAATGAACGAATTCTTGTTTACAAAATTCACTTCGGGTGGACGAAAAAGTTCACTTCGCCTTTGACTTCCATATAAACGTG
This sequence comes from Bythotiara depressa, assembly GCA_027564595.1. Classification (NCBI taxonomy): domain Eukaryota; kingdom Metazoa; phylum Cnidaria; class Hydrozoa; order Anthoathecata; family Bythotiaridae; genus Bythotiara; species Bythotiara depressa. The sequence continues at coordinate 7,357 of JANTOQ010622676.1, forward strand.
GCCGTAAAAGTGAATTGTAAAGCAGGCGAATCCCTCTCCATACAACAAACAATCGAATAAAAACCCAACTCTTTCGAAATCTACAGCGGGTCATATATACCGACTAGCTGTCTTAACCATAGAGGATAATTGATATTATAAATGAGGGATGTGGAAGGAAACAACCATGTATAAATGCAAGAAATAAATATTATTAAACAAATTTTTAATGAGTCAGTATAATCTTTAACTAAAGTTTGTCCCGTTGTTACTAAGGAGCTTGTGCAAGCACCCTGGCACTTTAAGAACGGGACCAGTTTTTAAAAATATTTGAAATTCAAGACTTATCGTCTTCGTCTAACATCACAATTACGTCTTGTAACCTCGTTTTCATGTCATGTTTTGCTAGAGCTCCTGAACCCTAAATTTAATTCCAAATAGAACTAAGCCTTTTAACTTTTATGCAAGGCAATCCTGTCAAAAAAGGGCATTTGAAGTCCTCATATTTTAGTCAATGTTGATCGTATGCTCTTCTAATTATTGTTCCATACTTTTCTTACTCTCCTCAATTTCCAGTATAATTTCCAACATTCGTAACTCGAATTCCTCTTCTCTGACTAGATGGTCTACGTATATCGACAATCTATCCACAACATGTTCGAGTGCATCCATTGGATTTGGTTCGTATAACTTCACTTTTGCTTTATTGGACGTTTTGCGTTTTTGGTTTGAATGCAGCGGTTTGTTCGTGTCTAACTTATGGTCTGGGTGTGTTTTTTGGCTAGCCGGCTTGCGAGAATTTCTAGTGAGAGCAGCGGGCAGTAAAAGTTTCAGTCGTTGCTTTAAAAAATCCACTAATTCGTATTTATTTTTGGTGTTACGTACCAATTGTTCGACAGTTGCAAAGGCTTCGATGATAATTGATAAAAACAAGTTAATAAATATATACGTTATTATAAATACGAAGATAAAGAAAAACAACGGACCAAGTACACGATCAGCGGTAGTAAAGTCATCAAAGTTGAAATTTCCCAAGACCAAGTTGAATAGCGATTCAGTAGATCCAATAAATGTTGAATATTCTTCGATATAGCAAATAAACAACAAATGTGCTAATTGCACGAAAGCAAAGAACATAACAAAGAATATGATGCCAAAGTGTTTTAAATCGTGCGTTGCGTACATTATTGTCTTGAACATCAGCGACATTTTCTTGTTAAAACGCAGTAATTTCAAAAACTTCATAAATACAATTATAACAACAAAAGCCAACACGTGACCATAAACCTGATCAGCTAGTGCCGCGTTCTCAAAATTCACGAACTTTTCCCGGTCTGCAAAATAAGTACCCTTTACTCTACTCACCAAGCCAAAACGTACAACGAGTAAAGCCATTGTTGTCCAGACTAAAACAAAATTGACGATTTCTAACAAGTTCCGCCAGTCTTTAAAATACCCCAATTTTAACGTTTTCATTTTCTTAGATTCTCGATACATGTAAAACAACGTAAAGCATAAGAACGAGATTTCACAGACACCGAGGAAGATTGAAAACGCCGACGAATAACGATCCAATCTCGTACTCAAAACTCGTTTATACACAAAAGCGCCACCTGATGCAGGGACTTCCATTAACATTAGTGCCATTACATAAAAGTTTGCTTGTGTGTTGTACGCTGTAAACTCGATAAAAACGACCCGAGTAAGATGATCTAGCCAAGAATTCCTCGATAAATACGCAAGAGTACTATCAGTTTCCATTTTGCTTTTTCCTATTTCCGCAACGTAACCACCACCAGAGTACGTTGCAAGTTTAGCGGTGGTTGTATAGCTGCCAGTTTCACCGTGATGTTGATACCTCCAATAACCTGGGTATAACGCAGACTGACCCATACCACACGGTAACCATTTTGAGCAATACTGGGGAGACGTATCTTCGTGGTGGATGGCGTAAGGAAAATCGCACAATGAAAAGTTCATACCATGGTGGCTGTGTACTGAACAAGATTCTAAAACAATAAACAAGAGGAAAATAATAAAGAACTAGGGGGTCAACAACAAAGAAGATATAACAATTCCTTATAATTAATTCGACTAAAATTTTATGAAAAATGGATTTCTCGTCCAAAAATATCCCCAAAAATTCCAGATTCCTATGGTAAATAGAAAGGTTGTTTTGGTTAATGGACAAAGCCTACTTAAATTCAAACATATCATCTCTCGCCTCGTTCTGATGCAAAACCTCACTTTTCAAACAGTTTCAAAAAATTATGTACTTGCTGTATTTCTGAAATGTTCAGCTTAGACATATTTTGGGACAAGGAATCTGAATTAAAAACTCGCTTTTTTCTTTTTCCCATAAAACCAGCGAGAAATTTCGTGGGACGTCGTTTGTCATGGTTATGCCGTCAATTTGATTGATTGATTGATTGATATATTTATTTAGAGTTGGAAAAAAGTTTTGTTTATACAAGTAGCTCTAATTAAAATAAAATAAAAAGAACTAATCAAATCCGACGGAAGTGCCTATTTCTCGGAACAAAAATCACTAAAGAGTTATGGTAGTAAAAGTGCTCATATGAATGTTACATTAGTTATGCAAGTTCTACAACTTATAATATCATTGAAGCATGCAACTGTCGTTATGAGATTATATTTGCTAGTGATTTACGTTTAAGATGGTGATGACGGTAATGATCTCCTATGATATAGAACGTTAACGGATGTAATATAAGTATTAGTAGATTAGGACAATGCTCCATGCAACAATACCACGTTGAATATGTGTGAATGGAAATGTAAGTTATACCTTTTTTAACTCGTTGCTGTCTTATTCTCACCGTACCAAGCAAGTATGTTACAGAATCAGATAGATAGTGTTTATGTTCCGTTGATTTTCCATTGTTCCATACTTTATCATATAAACCCGGACTCAACACATCGTTTGACCATTCCCAGAACTCCGATATGGACCCGACCTGAAAATCAAGGTATAACCAATCATTTTATACAGGTCACGTGTAAATATAAAACACTTCTCTAAAAAGGTCACTTTCATAATCCTTCCAATCAATTCTTCATAGGAATCATACTGTATACAAAGACCAGCTCTCCACAGTAGCTACCGTTTATATGACCGC
>JANTOQ010622898.1:0-10475 GCA_027564595.1 Bythotiara depressa
ATGTCGCACCTGTTGGAAAATTTTCGATCGAAAAAATTCTTTTCGGAAGAACATTTTCCTGAGTGGAAATAGGCCTTTATACGAAGGAAAAAGAAAGCAGAACACACTAGCAGAAATTGGATATAAGATTTCCCTTTTTACCAGTACATACAGCAAGAATGAAACAAAATTTCCAAACGACCGAAAAGCAAAGAATTATTAGGATGGAGAAGGCAAGGAGGGGAGGTTAGTTTACTATGTTACAGTAGTAGTTCCATTCGAAAGAATGTACAAATTCCTAATTCCAACAAAAGTCTCAGTCCCCTGTAAGTTCGAATTAATTACTACAATTACACGTGCTCCTATTGTCTCGAAATATTGTCATAAAAATACTCGTGTATGTGTAAAAAGGTTATTCGTATTTATGACGGGAAACGGAATGTTTATTTTGGTGTTTGTAGAAAAAACTTAAACAAATATCAGAAATTGAATGAAACTGTCGGAAATCCCCTCTCTTCTATGAAGAGGTTCTTAAGAGGTAAAGGCATTTTGGAGACCTCCTTCTTTTTTTGCCACTCACCAAGTCACTGCATACGAAAGGGAGAAATGTGAATCTGCGGCATTAAGATGGAGCAACGAAACGAAACGAAACGAAACGAAGTAAGTATCAAATGAAGTATATTTCACAAGAGAATTTTAAAAATCTCGCTTTTTGAATATCAATTTGCTTTTTTATATGCTCTATGTGCGTTATAATGTAAGGAAATATTACATATATAAAAAAATATAAAACTTGTTATATGACATTTGTCGTTGACTCTCGCGCTTGGTACTGCTCCTAAAATTGGAGCCGCCAATTCAATCCGATTTCCTGCAAATGTCTCAAATTCACTGGTGCTATATACAAACGTGAATATTTGAAACTCACAGATTGCATCAGCGATGGCCGCAACATCTGGTACGGAATTTCTGGTACCAGGACAAATTCAGTACCAAGATATCGCGACCAAGAATCATAATATTTCACACAACATACATCTCAAAACCTTTCCATATTTCTTGTTTGGCATCACTCATTGAGGAGTTTATCATGTTCTGTTAGTATTATCCACTGGTTATAACATTGTAACATCGCGCAATCTGGTCGATTCGTTCACAAGGGCTCTCCATCGTAGTAACTTTGTAATATGATATGAGATGCTACGTAAGCTAGTTTCTAAAGTATTACGATATAGCAAACGTATTTCAACGTCACAAAAGAAGTATGAAGGAAATATATCTGGAACAGCCGATTTAGTTACAAGAGTTCAACACTGCTGTTCTAGCTGAAAGCAGGTCTCGGGAGGTTAGAATCAAACAATTCTATTAAGTATTGAACTTACATAAAACTGCAAAACCAATCCACTTCGCTGTTTATTCTGTTAATTCAAACAGTTACTTAGACATTGCTATTAAATTTTTTTATCCACTAAATAAATTCACTGTCAAAGATGTTGATGGTTGACCCCCGTCTTTACATCCACCATAGTCAAGAAGAAACTCTTCTTATGACTATGTATCCACGTACGGACGCTAATTTCTCAGTATTTTTTTGTCTTCACTGTTTGCAGAAATAGTGTAGAGGCGTAAGGTCAATTTACTTTAGAAAGTGATTCAGAGAGAATTTTATATAAAATGTAACACACAGCACACATATCGTAATATTCGTTTCGAAGAGAAGAAGCCTTTGCGGGAGGTAAATATAATTTGTCTGTTTTGACTGTTTATATTTGTTTGTATTTGCTTTTTTAGGAGTATTTTTCGATATCAACAGGCCGCGCGGTTTAAGCGATACTAATATGAACGATTATATGGTTATATGAACGATGTTTACCCCCGGCTGTCAAAGCTACTATTAACAAATTTATATTTTACGCCGCAATTAAACTTCTACGTGTATGAGCTACGAGATTCGCACTGCACAAGAAGACAACTCCTTAAATAAACGACAAATTATTCTACTGCCAATATTTCATCTCTTTAATGCATAAGCATACCTCCTGGTTATATTAAACTTCTCATTAGAAATCTTTATAATTTTATGAGGAACCAGGGAGTCTTATCAAACACCCTTTAATGCATAAGCATACCTCCTGGTTATACGAAACTTCTCATTGGAAACTTTTATAAATTTATGAGAAACCAGAGGGTCTTATCAGCTTTTAACAAATTTATTTTACGTTATATTTCAAATAATTAACCCCCTGGAAAAAAGTAAAATAGGTAACAAGTTAACCAATGATTTGATTTCTTTTCAGGGGGACATTATGCATTTAAAGGTTAAACGTATGGATAAATATTTATAATATTCCTTCATATATTTTTTATAATATTCATATTTATTTTTGATAAAAAAACAGAACGTGTCTCAGTTCACTGGATATAACGCGTCAATTTTTCGCGGGAAATGTTTTCCTGCGATAATATTCAAATATTCGAGGAATTAATTCCTTTTGTGATTGTAAAGGGTTTTAGCATATCGTATTCATTACTGTGTTTATTGTTGACAATGGTCTTTAATTTTTTTAATTCATTAATTTTGATTCACTTCCTGTTGAGCGAGAAATGTATTCTGTGGGTGGATTAATTTATATTCCAAAAATTTCGAGCAAATTGATCGAATCTTTCATCTACGCGCGTGTTGTTAATAGACCCAATGTTAAAAAACAAAACAACTTGTTTTTATGAGAAGGTATACAAACATTGTACAAACATTATCTAAAACAAGTATTTATGGAAATTTTTTAGTATCTACGATAAGTAGAAAGGTTGTTTTGGCTATTGTATACAATCAGTCAAAGTTCTCTAACTAATTATGTAGTCACCCTAAACCTTGTTTTCTTGAAATTTTAATTCTTTCTAGAAAAATGATTTTAAAATGATTTTCAATTTTCAAATCTTGAAGTTGAACATAAATACAACTTTTGACGGAGAAACCGATTCTGAAATCCGTTTTTTATACAGAGCAAACGGAATTTTTGAGTGACGTCCACATATTAATTTAGGGAAAGGTCTGGTGTCTATCTATCTTCAATTTTCGGACTCGTTCCCGTTTATGCCATTTTTATCGGAACTATTATCCACGAACACCTTCCCATTACTCACATTACTTCATCAAGCGAACAAATAGAGGAGATAATCAATGATCCAGCAAGCCGCGCTTGTTGTATACAATAGAACTCGCGTAATTCGAAAGGGGACCAGGAAACCTAGTTCGAATTACACGATTTTCGAGTTGCAGGATTCAAGTGTTTATTGAGAAACTTTGAGTGGCCCGAGAGGTTCAACCTCGTTTCCAGGGGCTTTTTTCCTTTTTGATATTTCTGCCACTATCAGAAACATCAAATAGAAAAAACGGCCCTGGGAACGAGGTTGTCGAGAGGTTGCGTTGAAAAAGAGGAATTTCAAAATAATATTCCCTGTGGCGATTGCAACGCAGTCTATATTGACGAGTCAAAAAGATCGCTTGACCAACGCTCAAAAGGATATACCCGTGCTGTTCGTAACGGCGATATAATGGAAAAAGGAAGAAAAAAGCCCACCACAGTTTGAAATTTGACCACAGTATTGACTGGAATAATATGAGCGTAATAGATCGTAAACAAAGTATGGTTGTAAGAAAAATAAAAGAAAGGATTCACGCATTGAGTATGGAGTTTTATATTTCGATACACCACGTGTTTATTTCTTACACGTAAATTGTTCTGTATACGATGCCGTTGCGTTTGCGTTCGGAAAACTTTTCCCGCGAAGGAGTGAAGTAATTAAACTTCGATCCTCTTTTTTTGTTGTTCCTAAAGTTTAAATCATTTATCCATCACATGGTAAATATATATCATTACGATTTGTACATTCTTTGGTAATTTGAATAATGTGAGCAAACGTAAACAATAGAAGGGTTGTAGAATAAGCTGTAAAAATAAACTTCCAGACCTGGAAAACATTCAAACGACTATCGTTTTACTAAGTATATATTTTTTATATATACCATGATAAATACATTATCTGGAATAAAAGTCGGGGGGAAATATAGGTCGGGGAAAAATTTAGTCACCAGGCCAAAATTTGGGCACTTTCTCCCCAACTTTTCCCACTCGATAAGATACCTGTCATTATGAATTCCAATGCTGGAATGAAACTACCAATAGATTCCATTTAATGAAAGTTTTCTTATATATTTAATCTGTTTAAAATGATTCAAGTCTTTAATTTGGTCACCAAGCAATTCTGGTCATAAATATTTGCAGGCAAAAGGTGTCATATTAACTAAAATTACACGCGATGTTTGAGTGAATAAAGGTATAAATAACTTCTGAGCTAAACTTTCTCTGAGTTTACCAACGACTTAAGACTCGCGGATCTTAAGGTACTTTGGTAATAAAGCAACCGTGGTTGTACACCACACTTGAACGGGTGGGGGCTCGCTAACTTCCTAATGAATGGTGTCTTAACATGAATGGGTCTAAAACAAGCGAGCAGTAAATCATTTACGAGCACCGTAAATCCCAATTCCCCGATTCTTCGCACTGATTGCTAAAGAAACGAAATGTTTTTTTTTTCAAACAACAAAATAAATTTTTTAACTCTTTACTGCATATGTATACCTCCTGGTTATATTAAACTAAAAATTTTACCAAATTAATTTTAATTTATATTTCCAATAATTAACCCCCTGGAAAAAGCAAAATAGCAAAGACATGACCAATGATTTTATATTCCTTACCGGTGACATTATGCATTAAAAAGGGTTCATCAAAACAGACACTAAATATTTAAGTCATTTCTCACGTTATCGCTATTTCCAATTATATTTCTCATTTAAATTTTCCTCCTCCGCAGATGTTATATGGACGTCTGACAACTAATATTTTTCTTATGAAGAAACTGCCAATAGTTATGCAAATTATAACCACACGTGTAAATATTATCCAGTGGAATAAAATTTAAATTATAAAGCACTTCGGAAGTAAATAATTCACTTAATTGTCTTAAGGAGCTAAGCTTCGAGTTCTTTGGTCTTGACAGATGGTATTATTGGTAAAAACGCGTTTCTAGATAGCGCGTTTTTCTTTTCGGGTATCCTTCGTTTTCAAGTAAATAATTTATTAAAGGATGTCGAATAATTTATTTTACTTTCCTGTACTCTGCATATTTCTATTTTCTGGTTTTATTATTTTTTGAAAATAAGAAGATTAGGCTTCTACAAATATATAGAATGTATATTTTAATCTTTGTGGTTAACTAGGAAAACGCCTTCCACAAGCTGCAAGTTTTTATAAATCTTTTTTTAAGAAAACCTGTGTACGGTTTGAAGCTCTTTATCTTCGCTACAACACCGTGCCCACGGTTTGTTTGTTATTGCTGTTTCAAAATTTTACACTTTTCACTTGTCTTATAGCAGGAAGCTGCAAGAAAAGGTGCATAACGTTTGAAAGAAAGAGACTCAGATTTGTTACCAATCGTTAAGCCAACATGTCTTCCAAGTTTTAAAGGAAACCGATACGTTTTACGTTGGAGTTCTTAAAGTCATGGTACATAAACATAACTTATTCATCTATACGAATGCATTTCTACAAATATTAAAATGTTTTTAGGGTTTCCGGAAACCTTAAAATTTGTTTTTTCTTCAGCAAATATACCGAAACCGCCTTCATACTTATCTGATTAAAATTGCATGTTTGCATTACAATTGGTTAAATCGTGGTTTATGATTGGCTCTATTTTGTTTAAGTGCAAGTATGAACGGGCCTCAAGTAAGTAATTTATTAATTCATGTTTCCTAAATCCATGTTTTCTTAACGTGACTATAATTTCTCGCTTAAAAACTTTCTCCTGGCAGTAGACTAGATCTAGTCTGTTTTATCGGGAAATCGGATTCACGGCAATTCGCGCACGGCGTGAAAAGGACTCTCCATGTTAAACCTGTTCTCCGTCTGGGTGCCTTTTAAATAAAGACTAGATCCTAGTCTATCCTGACAGGGAAGTTTCAACTATTTTCCTGTTGGAATATTTCAGCGGTAGGTATGGTGTTTGGTCTTATGATGACATCACCAGACATAATCTCAAGAAAGCTAATTGACGTAGGTCAACAAATAAATCCCCTCTATCACGTGTTTCTTTACATAACGGCACTTCAATTACTCAGATACTAAAATAACTTACATAACGATATACGCCAGCCAATACACAAAGAAACAGACTGTCTTCTATGGAATATCGGATTCGCGTATTCTGATTGGCCATAGAACACCTTTCGGGCATTCTGATTGGTTATAAAACACTTTTTCTTTCTACTTCTGATTGAAACTTTTGTTTCGAGTGGAAATATCCTTTATTGCGTACACATGATCATTTTATATCAGGTGGTTCTTTCAGCTTTTACCAAATTTATTTTACATTACATTTCCAAAATTTAACTCCTGGAAAAATCAAAATAGCAAAGAAATGACCAATGATTTGATTTTTTCCGGGAACACTATACATCAGAGGTATATGATATACAAATATATAAATATTTTATAATATATATATTTTATAATATTATATGTCATTGATTGTTGACACTCTTAACTCATTTTACATTCACAAGATATTCCATGTTTTTAACACGTTCTTAGTAACTAGGCTATGAGACTTGCCGCTAAATGCCAAGATAGGGTGGTAGCGAAGGAACTCTTTGGATTATTAAAATTTCAAAAGAAACAAACAATCGTGATTAAGTTGCAGATCTTTAACGATAATGTGAAATTAAGCGTTGTTGCTCTGCTGAATAAAAATCACACAAAACTTGAAGTTTAATCATTCTATCACACATGTAATTAATTCAGAGGAAGCTGTGACCATGCTTATATTTTATTACCGTTAAAAAATGATTTCTGACAATGACTGAATGAACATCAGATTTTAGATATAGCATATTATTTATTGACGAGTTCTAGCATGGGATTTAATTGGGTTCAACTCAGTACGGTCATAATTCCTGACGTCGTGCGTGCGTATTTTTGGACCTTATGGATTCCGCAATTATTGTTTTGAGTATAATGCATTGAAAACCTATTTAGTCCTCTCTCATACACCTTTTGACGGAATTACAAAAAGTTAATAATAGTTACTCAGGAAATAATAGAATACTTCTATAGGTTGTATATACTTCTATAGGTTGGTTGTATATATAGAAATCCTGATAATAAATAATCAATGAAACCATTCTTTAGACAGATTAGAAACATATCAAATAACAACGAAAATATTATCTTTATGGGTGATTTTAATGCAAAGCATCACATGTGGTACAATAACGAAAATAACGTACTGGGAGACCTTCTAGGAGAATTCTTAAATGTATCAGAATACGTGATTGATGATACAAAAACATAAACAATCAATTAATCTTGGACTTAACTATTATTAAGGGATGCAACAATATGATAAAAAGCTGGTCAGCATCTCCAGATATCTTTGTCAATTCTGATCATAATATGATAATATTTCTACTCTCCCACACCAATGAAACAATACATGAACAGAAATAGATCATTAACTGGACAGGGTGGAATAACTGGAGTTGAAATTAATATAAGCTTTTGTTAACGTCATAAATTAGAGTGTTTAACGCTACCGTAAATCGTACTTTGGTGTTTTTAAAAGGAACTCTTCAACGTATTTTCAAGGGAATTGTCAAATATTGCTTAATCAAGAACTTCATTTACAGTGTATAAATACCGCTGTTCTAAGGGAAAAGGTGTTCTTAACTGCCAGGAAGTACGAATTTGAATCAAATGATGAGAAAAATTGAGGTTTCCTTTCCTTTCCGCGTTTAACAAATACATCTTTTAGAACCAACTTTGGCCTAGACTCCCAGCTCCTTATAAAAGGCTCTTTAAAGGTCATTTGATCAATAGGAAATACAGAAGTTGAAAAGTTTGTCTCTAACATAAATGACGACATTGCGCATTCCGTTACGTGAATATTTTCTGTCTCGTGAATTTGTTTATTTTCTAAATAATATGGCACAGTGTCACCGGAAAGAATCAAATCATTGGTGCTATCGTGTTTTTTACCAGGGGGTTAATTATTGGAAATTTCATGTAAAAAAGTTTGGTAAAACTTGATAAGACCCTCCTGGTTCCTGATGAAATCATAAAGGTTTCCAATGGCAAGTTTAATAAAACCAGGAAGAATGCTTATGCATTAAATGTTGAAATAAATTATCTTCTACCTAATAATAGTCTACGAAAATTGAATAGACCTTTCTGAGTGCTTACCTTATTACTCAAATATAAAAAGGTACACAATTAACTTCTTAACGAAACACCTCCTGCTTAACGTAAAAGCCTATTAGAAATCTACATAATTTTATGAAAACCAAGGGGGTCTTATCACAATTTACCAACTTTATTTTCCTTTTTTCCCAAAAACTCAGCCCCCTGGAAATATATTAAACAAACTTAGAGATGAGTAATGATTTTATTGTCTGGAAAAATTTCTGAGTTCAAACGAGATCTTTAGACACAGTTTATAATCTTTGATCGAGGATGAATAATAATACGCAGGCTATGCCTTGAAATTAAGAAGGTAGGTCTGGTGAGTATTGACCTAATAACTAAAAGATATTAATAATCAGAAGTGTATACAGGACTAGGAGAGTGTAACTGCTCTATAAGTTGTTAGCAATGGTTGTAATTATCATATGTGTACTAATACGTGCAAATACCACCTAGAAAAAAAGAGGTATTCTATGAAAAATAGCTACTCTTCCTGGGAAAAAGAGGTGTTTTATGAGAAATAGGAGAGCTTCCTGCGAAAGGAAACCTCAACTTTTCTTTTCATTTGATTCAAGAACTTCCTTCCTACCTGGTAGTTAAGAACACTTATTTTCTTAGAACAGTTCTGTTGCATTTGCTTCATTTTCATGCACTTCTGCGTCATTCGTTTCTGCACTCCCCAGTCTCCTCGTTGTACGCGGTCTGTTCTGTTCAGTATTCTGTTAAATGTCTGTATTACGAAGTATTACGCTATATGTTAAAAATAAATTGGGAATAGATAAAGTAGAAATGAGAAAGAGCACACCAATGATTATATATCATTCAAACTTCTTAAATTTCAGTTAATAATCAAAATTTCGAAATGGAAGCAAATAAATAAACAACTAAATAAATAAAAATATGTTATGAAACTGTTGTGGTTTTGCATAAACCAGGAAAAACGAGATGCAATTTAAAAATAGATTTTTCCGTTTCCGCTTTCGGTTCCTTGATAACAAGACACGATTTTAAGTCAATTTTTCCGTTTTCAAGTGTTTATAATACTAACCGTAAAAATCTTTCCAATTTGTGTGCGAATCCGGATAATAACTTTCAAAACTTCCTGTGGTTACTTTTTATGCGGATTCAAATTAATTAAACAAGAAGCGGATGAAACTTTTAATTTAAAAAGCATACACTATCGGCAACAATTTATATTAAGGTGGTGTTTACATGAGCCTATATTGAGATTTCGATACAATCAATACATAGTTCCGTCGTTAAAGAAGAATGTACACACGCATAAAGAATGGTACTAGTATTTTCATTCTGGTTTAATGACCGAATTGTGTATTGTTCGGTTCTACTACATGGTACGTATAAATGTTTTTTTTAACCCTTTGATGCATAAGCATACCTCCTGGTTAAGCGTTCTACTGAAAACCTTTATAATTTTACGAGGAGCCAGCGGGTCTCATCAGCTTTGTTTTACATTATATTTCCAATAATTAACCCCCTGGAAAAAGTAAAATAAATGATTGATTTAATTCCTTTCCAGGACACTATGCAGGACACTATGCATTAAAGGATTTTTAGTATAACCCTGTTTTAATGCTCTGGAAGTATTTGTGTTCCAGTTGAACCTTAAGATATAATTATTTGGAAGAGAATAATCACTTGATATATCTATAGCATGCTATATGTAAAGTTCTAGTATTTATTAGCTAAGAAAATAAAATGTTAAAGAGTTTGTTGAAAATAATAGTTTCGTTTCATGAGTGTTCATTCTACAGGAACTAAGAAGATTAATAGGTAGTAACATTAAAATTATGATGAAAATTATGTTTCAGAAGATGGTTAACACTGAGACAGATTCTAGCCATCCATAAGGATGGTGAACAGAGTACCCTGGCGAAGAGATAGGTCGTATGATTTTAAAAGTAAAAGTTTAAATATCAAGGCTTGAACATTTTGAATGCGAGAGTCACGTTTGTCCCAATTAATAGCGCAGAAAGGAAAAAAACGTTGCGTTAAATGCCGCCGCGTTAAAACGTTTTTTTTTTGTTTCTTTTTTTTTTTGTTTCTATTCAAATAAACTGAAAAATTACAACAAGAACTCACTTTGAAAAAATAAACCAAAAATATAAGAAAAATTAATACATGGACACGTACAAAGAATACAGGACATCACAAGCACAAAAGAATAAGCAATGG
>JANTOQ010623009.1:0-10474 GCA_027564595.1 Bythotiara depressa
TTAAAAAGTGGTGTTCCTCATTTTTGAAGCTCTTTAATCCTGAAAAGTTTCATTTTAAACCATACTTCCCCTTTAAGAATCAGACAGGGGTCATATATCATTGTTTAATCTACATTTTAGAGGCTTAGAAATCGAACTAGCGGTCGCAGGTTGTCATTAAATCTACGTTTTAGAGGCTTAAAAATCGAAATAACGGTCGTAGATGGTCATAAAATATACATTTTAGAGGCTTAAAAATCAAACTAGCGTGACGAAGTGGCCACACGCATGCCATTCTTTTCCAAGCCTGCAGTTATTTTTCCATTCCAGGATAGTTGGCCATGTAAGCTAAAATATTCATAAAATCTGTTTGGATTATTTAGAAAATTTGCATATGTCTCCCACTAAAATGAAAGGAAAAAAAAACCTTATGATCAAGTTGTATATATTTGTATCTCTTAACACCTATCAATTGATGTGAGAAACCTGTGCAGAGGGCCCTTTCATTTAAGTGATAATAACACAGAAAAGAAGATCATTGCTAAGATAAGTTGATTTTTTCTGTCTTTGTTACTCAGCTAACATTAGACCATGTATCTGTTGATTGAATTATAGGTTAAATGACAATAATTTCACTCAATTCCTTAGATAAACCCTAAATTACAAGTACATTTTTGCTATAGACTGGTTAACAAAGCCTTCTATTTATGATATATTCTCGCACATATTTTACCCCCTATAAATCTTCCTGTTATTGGCAGCATCAGTAAACATGTATAAATTAAGTGATTTTAATTAATGGAATATGCTATTTTTTTGTATTGCTACACATCTTTATGTATAAGACTTTTTAGTTTCTGTTTACATGAGAGCTTGGTGATTTCTACCGCACACACAGGATATATAAAAAAATTCAAATCCATTTTAAAATAATACTTCTATATATGGTGTTTTTATAATCTCTCTAAATATTGAAGACTTTCATTCGTTTTCCGAGAATAAATTTCTTCGTTTTTGTTTAAAAATGAAGGTTGGATATTTTTCTTTGTGTTAACATTAAATTGTAAAAAAATGTTAATTTATTGGTCTAATCTGAAAGGTAGTTAGAGAGGATTTGTAGACTGGTGCATTCTTAAAATGTACATTAATGTGACAGGCCATGGACATGTAAAAATCCCAAACATGTTACACCAGTATTTGCTTATTTTTATATAGGTGATGAACTTCAACAATTCTTAAGTAGAACATTGCCGCAACAAACTTCACCTTCAAAATACACAAGTTCATCTGATAAAAAACCTTTCCAAATCCCAACACTCTTATCACCACCATTATCTCCTATACCTCCATCACCGGTCCGAAACAGAAAAACATCTATTAAAAAAGCTGATTCACCATTAACAACTGTCAATATTAAGATTCCTATGAATGAAAGTTTGAATGATAGTGATTTATTTGGAAATATCAGTCAATCAGATGATGATGAACCTGTAGAGGAGAGTGCATCACCATTGGAGACAAAACTATATACAGATAATGTACTTCATACTGATGACAATGAAAAGCTAATATCTGAAGTTGAAGTTAAACAGTGTGACAATAACAATCTTACTAATACTACTGATTCAAGAACTACAAATGTTGGGAGTCCACAAATGGAAGGTAATAATGTATGTATCAGAAAACAACCCAAACAAACAGACATTCCAACTCAAGTTAGTAAAAATTCATTACTTTCAGATAAAGTAAATCAACAGATGGATTATGAAACAGAAACAGGACATGAATTAGCAGCTGATAATTTACCAGCAAAACAGAAAATACCTACAGTTGACAATAAACAAATCTCAAATATAGTGGACCCATCATTAGGAAAAGAAAAAAATAATCCAGCAACTAATTCAAAAGTAGAACACGTTACAAATTACCAAAGTAAGTTAGTTGAAGAAAAATCAAGTATATGTCACACAACTACAAGTATGAAAAGTAAGTTTACTGTTTCAGAATTGAGCGAGTCATCTTCTGACAGTGATATGGAAGCAGCTCCAAAATATCCTTATGAAACAAGTACTATTGAAACATCAACAAAGAGAAATGTACAAAATAAGACAAAGAGAGAAAGAAAATTATCCATTTCTGAAAGTGATTCTGATTCCTCCGCCCGACGAGTAACGAGAAGTTCTTCACTTCAGGAGCAGATGACATTCCGAAGAGTAACCCGTTGTTCTGTTTCAACTAGTGAGAAAAGTAGTAAAATGCTAGAGATTCCTAAACACGAAAGAAAACGTAGCTCTTCTGCCGGCAAAAGTAATAAAAACAAAGAAATTAATCTTGACAAGCAAGCACATTTCTCGAGGACAATGTCAAATACATCAAGTAGTGACTGTAGCTCTAGTACTTTCTCACCTCCTTATAGTTACATACCTCATGTAATCAAAAACCAATCCAAGAAGGAATGTAATAACACAGAGAAAAAGGAAAAGCCTCCTACAGAAAAACTAGTAACATGTATTAAAAATATTACTAGTGGCACAAAACCTTCTGATGAAAATACAATTAAGGACATAGCTGTCACGAAGGTAAGTTCATATGACCATGATCTTCAAAATACTCCTGATACCTTCAATGATCTGGTACTGTCTCCAAATGTTGGATCTGGATTCAATGCAGTGTCAAGCCAACAAAAGAATGAAGATATAATGTCTGTTGACGCACCATTGACACCATCTTCAAGTGACATTACTTTTGATTCTGCTGATATGTTATTAATTAGCAGTACAATTGACAACCCTGAAGTATGTTTACATGACAGTCCCATGGATTCTGATGAGAAATTGGAAGCCAAAGATAAAATAGAAGGGACATTTTTAGTTTCAAGAGAGAGTGAAAATATAAATGATACATGTAGTAAAATAGATAACATTGAAACCCATGCAACACTTGTACTTCAAGCATCCCTCGGTATAACACCAACACCGAGCAAGACAATCAATGACCAGCAATTGTTAGACCCAGAATTGTCTGGTATTTTGGAAGAAAAAATGAGAGATAATCAACAAAATAAAGGTCATGACATAAAATCTGAAACATGTTTGAAGCAATGCTTTGTTGGCGAAACAAGGAATGATTTAACAACAGCTATTCATAAACAAACTCTACCTGCAACATTTGCACCATCATCTTTTGTTGGAGAAGCTAAATTAGCAATTAACAGTACTAAAGAAACAGAAGTTGAGGAAAATAAAAGATTCAAACATCTGACTGAAAATGTTGCTTATAATACTGCTCTTGTTGATGCAGATTCTGAAGTTGCTTCATTTGAACTTACTGCTACACAGCCAACTTTACCAGTTGTGAAAAAAGAAAAAGTTAATATTGAAGATGAAAAAGTAATTATTGAAAAAACTGCCGTACTAAGTTCTATTAGTACAGTTATTACTACATCACATAATCAAAGCAAAGACATACATCCCAGTTATAGACATATAGCTGTAATAACTAATACTGACACCACACTTCATCCATCCACACAATGTACCACTACACTTACTCAAAATAAGGACAGGGCAGCTCATACTGTTACTGTTTCAGTTAGTAATCAATCAGTATCTACATCTTCATATATGAAATCAAAACAAATTCTCAACAGGAGACATTCAATGTTTACCAATGCAGCAGCTTTTCATCCTTCACCTGGTCCACGGTTACGAGTGGAGCGCACCAGATCACTTAGTCCCGGTGTATTTTCACCACCATCACCTCCTCTTTCACCAATACCGCCTTCTCCACGACGTACTCTAACACCAATGATATCTCCAATACCAACAACACCTTTACCAGAATCAGTTTCACCATTACCACCCTCGCCAACAATCACATCACCACCTCTAATTAGAGGTTCCGCTATGGTACACTCTGACAACTCTTCAGTATTTGTTCCTAAACCTGTTAGTCATGATAAACTAATGGCTGTTAAAACTTTAAATTTCCTGAAAAACACCTCAGAGTCTCTTAGTATTAGTAACAAGGAATCATCCTCCAATAAGCATGTACCAAGGACCCATCTCTTTCGGAATAAAACGCCAAAATCCACAGTACTTTTATCAAATGAAGACTTATTAAAAAGAAGTGCTGAAAAATTAAAAAGAAGTGTTGCAAAATTGACACCATGTTCTACCATTAGTCCTAGTAGTGAAGTTGTTACTATTAATTCTGAACCTATTCAAAGTGAAATCACTAAAAGTCATGAGGACCTGTTACAAAGACAACTATTAGTATCAGCAAAACGGGCATTGTTGCTCTCTGAATGTTGTGATCGGAGTAGTGATGATGATGTTAATGAGATGCCACAAGGCGCTAGTAATTACCCATTGCCATACAATGAACATAGCACTACTACAGGAGCAAAACGGGCTAGTAATACTTCTTGTACCATATCTAAAGCACCAAAAGTTCAAAGACTTAGCATAAAGGAAGTGAATACCAGCAGAAGTTTGTGTAGTCTGCCAAGCAGTAAGTTAATTTCAACATTACCAACAAAGCGTAAAGTTAACCTATCACAGACCAGTAGCACTCCCTTAGATGTGTTAAAAGGTCCACAAGTTAGTAGTAAAGGTTTTAAAAGCAATGCTATAGTTGCATTACCAATGCATGCACAAATACAATCAACCAGGACTTTGCAACCAAACAGACCAATATCTACCACTGCAGAAGATCCTAAAGACATGAAGAAGTTGCTTAAGATATCTAACAATGCAGAAGATCCTAAAGACATGAAGAAGTTGCTTAATATATCCAACATTGCAGAAGATCCTAAAGACACAAAAGGCACAAAGAGGTTGTTTAAAAGATCTGCAAAAGATATCCAAAATGTAAGTACAAGCAGTTCAGATGATGGCAACCTTCATATTGCTCTTGACAGCTTCACCAGTCCAAGAAGTAAGGGAGAGGTACAAGAAAGGGTGAACAAACCTTGTGGTATATTAACAAACCATGTCTTATCTGCAAATATAAGTGATAGTACTGACCAATCATTAAAAATTAAAAATGTGACTGTACATGCACCACATATGGCACCACCAAATAGTAAGTTTCAGCGTATATCTCCTGTGAAACGTGAAAAGTGTAATATACATAATCAGGTGTCAACTACAATTAAAACTCCTCAAGGTGATCAAGAGGATGGTGAATTGACTGATGTCAGTGATAATGATGCAATTGATATGGAAGTTTCGTGTAATACAGCTCCTACCGTGTCTGTAGAAAAAGACAATGTACTAACAATAGAAACTATGAAAGAGCATTTAGATGCAGGTATGGTCACAAAGGAAATGGACTTTCAAAAAGTAGGAAAGTTTGCAGTATCTAATGTTAATATATTTGATCCTGTTAGTAATTTATCTGCAATGAGCAAAAAGCATTTCGGAACCATTGTAGAAGATGGTAAAAGGAAAGGTCGTGTGGTTGCAAGTGACAATTTACAAAAAACAAACTCATTAATGGTTGAGAAAACAGAGGAAGCGGAAGGAGAGATCTCAGGCAGTGATGATGAATATATTGATAGTAACATGGTAATTGATATGCCAGGAGAAGTGCCAATACCAACACCATCAAAATATAAAAGAAACATTGTGTGTGGCTCAAACACAACTCAAACAATGATCAGCTATAGGGCAAGAGATGCACATCAAACAGAAATAGGCTTTGCTATAAAACAGTTTGAAAAATTAAGATCAAGTAATAAGCAAAATATAATATTGTCACTAAGTGATAGAAATAACATATCATCAGTACAGTTATTATTTAAAGCTGTTATTAAAAGTTTACGAAAATGCCAAGAAACACTAATGCCAAAGATTTTGCGCTCACTGGAAGATGTGAGTGATGGTAACAAAGGTAATACTGATACTGAAACAATATGTAGCTGCGATTCAAAGCTAGATAGTATATGTACTAATTGCTCAAAGAAAGAGTGTATATGCAAGGATGATATGTCACTAATTTGTATTAAATGCAGGAAAAATCGAATGGCGAAGAATATTGACTTAGAAACAGTTTTAAAAAAGAATATATTCAATATTTGTCATCCTTTGGCAAATCGAATATCAGTACCCGTGTTAACAGAGTTTGAACTGAATATGTTGCACGTGCTACTAGAGGTGTTGAAATGTAACCATTTGAAAGGTTCTTTACCAATGCATCTGCTACCACAAATCATATTCAGCAAGAAAGAAATGCTTTGCTGTGAACGGCTAGCACTGTGGTATGTATATGTTAATATCAGTAATTATTACTAATGATGGTTTGTAAGGCTAGTTCGTAGGATGTGTAGTGTTGCATTAATTACACTATTTCATTACCGAACCAGTTATGTACTTGAGGCATGTAAATTATGTGGCTGTATGTTATGTATAAAATGTACATATTATCGTAAATTCTGTAATTAATTTTATCCCTTAAAGATTTCATTTGTGTGTGTCACATAAGGTACTGTGAGTTTAAGTTTTATACTTATACTGGGTTATTTGACTCCACACTTAGCTACCACTTCTTTTGTCACATACAATGTTATAAATTCAGTGACAGTTAGAACCTTTTACCAGGTTGTATCCACTGTTTATTGAACCAAACCGGATTGAAATAAAGCCTTGAATGTAGGAAGACCTTTGTAAATAATTACGTCTTGGGTAACATACATGGATAACCAACGTGGTGAAGGCTACGAGTTTACCTAATTCTTAGTATATGAATGTATGGCAACGACATCTGTTTATGGTTAGCTATTTTTGTTATTTCAGTCGATTTTATGTCGCACTTTGTCGTGTTCATAACAACCTGAACGAGGTGATTTCCTTTGTTTATTGTCTTTCTTATGATACGATCCCACACATAAGTTATTCTATGATCTTCATTACGTGTTATTCAATATGGCCATCGATTGTGAATAGAACAGATTTAATCAAACAGAACAGTGATGGTAATCTACAGTTATACATGGTGAAACTATCTCCGTTATCTGCTGCCCTTCAACTAGTTGCACTATCAGATTCTGTTGTTAGAAAAGAATCAACAAGTCAGAAAGTGAGTGGTTCATATTTACTTCTTCATTTTGTTATTGTCATTCTTTCCTGTCCTTGTTTGTTTAGTTATTTTCTATACTTCTTGTTTGTGCCACTTAATAAACCAATGGCTCAAATCTCTCACAAATTGAGAGACGTGTTTCCTTTGCTACCACTTATTGTTACCGTATAAAGTATAAACAGATCTAAGCTCTTGGTAGGTTTTTTGTAGTCTTTGTAGTCTTTTGTAGTAAATCAGCTGGCATCTTTGGCGTATGAAATTACCTCTAATTTAGCGTCTACTACTAGAGAGAATTTCCCCTCAACAACATCTGCACTATTAACTCTTTAATACACCCTGACTGTATGAAATTTCTTATATGAAATCTTTATAATTTTATTAAGACCAGGAGGTCTTATCAGCTTGTCATATAGGATGTTGAAAATGGCACTACGTATTTTAACCTATGTGAAGTTCTGATATGAAATGTTTTTTTTGTCTCAATAGATATTAGAACATATTCTTGGTATACACTGGCATACTGAAACGAGTGATACTTACCAGCAAGATCTGGTCTGCGAATTATTTATATTGTTGTGCAACACTGAGTTGTCATTTACAACAAGAACAACAGGTACAGCTTGGTTTCTAGCGTTGTCTTTATTATTTGTTAACATATATGATAATATTCTATCTTGTATCCACCAAGCCAAATGTTTTTTTCCATGTTACGTTTCGCTGTCGTTAGCAACATTAGTTGTTGTTTTTATGCTGTCGTTAACAACATTAGTTTTTTTCTTGCTGTATACGTATACGTTTGGAATTTGAGTTAGAGAGAAGAATCTATTACTTCAATGTTATCTTTCAACTCAGATGCGTTGTATTTTGGTTGTTTATCCAAATTGTTAAAATTTCAGTCAAAAATATTGAATTTTGATTTTTGAAAATTTTGTTACATTACAAGCATGATTGAGGAAGGGTCTTATTGTCAACAGAAAAACTAGGTAACTTTGTAATAAATAGCATACGAAAAAATAAACTAAGAAAGGAAACATGGATTTTAGGGAAGTGAAAAATATCGAAACCTACTTTGAAACTTTTACTTATTTACAGATAATGAAGTGGTTGTGTGTCCGTTTACGTTTTCTGTCATTAAAGCTGTTGAATTGCTTTGCAAACGGTTGGGATGGGAATGGACTTACAACAACTTGATATTAGACAAAATTTGGAGTATCTTGAAGCAGTGGAGCGAAGAATCGAGCGAAATAGAAGACGATACAGTTGCTATAGTTATCAGACTAACTGGTGAGTTTTCTTTCGTGATGTCAGAGTATTACGGTTATCAAAGCGTGCAGTATCTCGTTTACGAGTCTATTCTGTTATTACCTTAAGCTTAATTTTCGTTTGCTACTTTTATCGCGATTGTCCCGCAGTTCTTTGTTCTTTGCGTAACATTGATCGCGCGACTTGAAAAGTAGATTGAAAAAATCCTACTTTTTATGACTGATATTCTCTGCTTTGTCAATCAGAAGCAAGAAAAAAACGTCTGCGCGACAAATTGCGCACCATAAAAATGGCAAGTGGAAATTATGCTTAAGATATCGTATATCAGATTTGTATAAATGAATAAACGTCTTTCTTTTTTAAACTTTTTGACACTCTGCTTCAAGTGGTAGGGAATAAAACCATTTTTCATGTTACGCGTGCACGTGTATAGAAACACGCCGAACTAAATTTAATTGAACAGTTCGTTCATATGTGGTGCATTTAACAACAAAAGTGTGTCAGCTTGTTGACATTAATATATTCGGCTATAATAAATTGTAAGTAAGGTACGTAGTGAGACATAATAGAAGAGCTGCATGCTTCTTACAAGTCTCTTATGTGAAGCGCTCTTGTTGGCAAATTTAATTCATTTTCACGGAGTTTTTATCACAGGTCAGTACTAGCAGTTTATAAGAATATATAGTCACAAGCGCTTCTTATGAAATATATTTAACAGTTACTACATGTATTGGCTTATAGAAACCACGCTGTATGTGGCGATGTCCTGTGTAAAATGAGACTTAAGAATACGGTCCATATAGCAAAACTTTCAATTATAGAACGCTTGCAGAAAGTTTTTAAGTCAAACATCCAAATACCATATTTTCCGCCCGTAAACGTTCCGTAAGCATGTGAAAATATTTCGATAACATTTCTTGTTGTTGTTTCGAACTTACGCCAAGATTTGTGGCCTAGATACTATATATATATTCAGAACGATTATTTCAACTGTGACACGCCACATTCATAAATAGCCTACGTAATAATAGTTTCCCGTAATCAGCTAATTTGCACGCTTTCCATAATTTTTAATCGTCGGTATGAAGTCAAGCAGGGAAGAGTCCGGTTGGACTTAAAACGAAACTTTCAAAAACAATATAATGATCGGTCTCGACATGTAAACTGTTTCCCCCCAGAAAACTGGGCTTGTCAAGACAAGTCCTTTTGTGTAACTATTTTTCAGTGAACCAATGAAATTGTTTCCTTCAGATTCTGTGGAGGAACAATAGATCCCTTTAATATTTTTTTACCTTGAGTTGTATCATACCAGACCCAATGCTGCTTAAGTTACGAAAAAAGCGTGCAGGGGGTCTGGCTACGCCAAATTAACTCGTATTATTCCCAGCCTCGTTCTCGTTCTCGTGCAAAGTTTTATTTTGCAAATAGTCATAGAAGATAATTGTCACGTGAGACAATTGCGTGGATTAGAAATGAGTTTTTCATGTAAATCACCAGAAAATGAGTGTGATATTAAGTTTTGTGTAATGGTCTTGTATGAACACAAAATTAACCAGTCATGGGCTGACTTTCTTGGAAAGTGCAAAGTGCTGTTACTGTTGTGTCCTCTACTGCAGGAGAGATAATGAACACATGTTGTTGCTTGTATATACAAATGCTTGTTTTCGTAATGACTAAAATTTCCTCCAGGATTAATAAGATGCCAAACGAAAAGATTAAAAAAAATCACGTGATGTATAGTGTGTCTGTGGAGACACGTGATGGAATAGCGTAAATATTTAAGTAAAATACATAAATAAGTCTAGTTTTTGCAGGTTTCATATACTTTATTGTCAGAAATTTTCGCGATTTCGCGGTTTTGTCTCTGAATCGCGAAATTAAATTCCCGCGAATTTCGTTGTATTTCTTCAACCGCGAAAATTAATTCCACGAAATTAAGTCTTTTTTTTATGCCTGGAGTCCCTTGGTCCATTTGCAGATATCGATCCCCTCCTCGATGAAATATCCACAGAGCAAGATGATCATCAGCTATTACAACTTGTAGCAGATCACATTACTACTAGTAGAATTCCTCGTGAAACGGAAGATGAGGATGATGATGACTCTGAGTGGGAGCACGAGGAAGAAAACAGAAATGTACTTAATGTATTTA
>JANTOQ010623232.1:0-10473 GCA_027564595.1 Bythotiara depressa
TTTTTGGACCAAAGGTTTTGTATTGGTCCCAAGTATATGTGTGCCAAATTATATTGTTATTGCATGTCTATATCAAAAGTTATGGAGGGGGGCGGAATCCGCCACCCCCCCCCCCTAGTCCTGAAACGCCCAAAAAAGCCTAGGCTGAATAGGGTTAAACTAGTTGCCGTGAATGGAGAATTTACGGACGCTACTACGATTTTCTAGCATAACAAAGCTATCACGAGTGACATTTTACTGCCGTTATTACGACTTTCTATATTAAAAAAGCTGTCACGAGAGACATTTACGGCCGTTACTACAATCTTGTGGTTTAAAGTAGATACACATTTTTTTATAAGCGATACGTTTATAAGCAACAGTAGTAAATTTCTTCCAAACGTTAAGCAGCAGTATTACTAAGAGCTTAAAGACCCCAACGCCAGATACTAAAATTGACATACACTCAATTTTTCAGAATAAAACATTGCTATAATGGCACTCTGCGATGTATTTGTTTTAAACTTAACATACCTTATATGTGCATTTAATAATTCTTGCCAATAATTGTCCCATCTTGTTCGATAACGTCCTACAAACTCACAGTATGTATAGATTACCTTGCCTGTCGCGTCCGTTGCTTAGCAACAATTTAAGCAACAGCAGTACTAAAAATCATCAATTTTTTAAGCAAGATTACTTCTAACGCCTTACCTTGGTTGCTTATAAAAGAAAACGTGTATCGTGAGTGAGATTTTACGGCGGTGCTAGACAGGTTTTGCTACTTTCAGGTGCAAAACTTCGATTGGCGTGACTTGAAAAGATGTAATACCTGATTTCTATTACAGGCAATACACATCTTGGGAATAACATATTATATAAAAAGATAGTAATCTCAATTAAATATTAGTTTAAAGGTGAAGCCAGATATTTCTTAGTTTTACATGCTGGTTACAAAACTACGTGTGCCACAAAGCAACTGCGAAGAAGTTATGGGGTAATTATGGTAAGTAAGCCTGGTGTAGTTTACATAGCGCATGAAAACCATGTAGACTATGCCTGAGTTGTTCTCTCATCATTCAGAAGCTTGGAATAAGCGTCTTTTCATTGAATTTTAAAAAAATGGCAGGTATTTAATCACAATGCCAGCTAGAAATGTTAGAGTATAAAATGAATGAACGTTGTAAAATAAACATTACGGCATGAAGACAAGCTGTCTGTTTATATAAACTGTAGTTTTCGGATTAATTATTTTAAAGAGATCAAGTAAGAAAGAAAAAATAACGTAATAATAATAATTTATAAGTTTGAAGAAATAATCAACTAATCACCGCATCCGCATTGTGGAATTTAATCAGAAATTAACTATGAATGGCCTTACATTACGACGATATTGACAAAATTACTTGTGCCACAAGTCCGTATCTTTACTGAAATATATTTCCACTCAAGAAATACAGAAACATTTAGGTATAATACTGGATAGTAGACTTAACTTAGATTGTCACTTAAAAGAGAAATTCTCAAATGGCAATAAAGGTATTGCCTTAATTAGACGTCTTTTTCAGTTTTTACCCAGAGCTACATTAATCAATATATACAAATCTTTTATTAGACCTCATTTAGATGTGGTCATAATCTATGACAATCCGTTAAACGAGTCATTTTGCAACAAAATTGAATCTATTCAATATAATGCTTCTTTGGCAATTACTGGAGCAGTTTTTGGAACCAATCGTGAAAAATTTATGAATAAATTGGTATTGAGAGTTTAAGAAATAGTTGATGGCGTAGAAGGCTATGTTTTTACTATAAAATTTTAAACAATAAAACTTCGTCATATTTAAAACATTTTTTACCTCCGACGAAAAATGTATCACATAATCTTCGATTTTCGAGATCTTTAAATTCTAAAACTATCAGAACAAATCGTTTCAAACCTTCTTTTTATCCATATTGCGCAACCAGTTGGGAGCAACTTGACCCAACTATTAAAATTTATATTTCGCTTTCAGTTTTGAAAAAACCCTTTCTTAAATTTATAAGGCCTTCTGCAGCACCTGTTATCTGTTATCTAAGTTCATAATTATACGGGCCTTAAGCTGTTAACGAGATTTCTTGGTCTTAGTCAATTTAGAGAACATAAGTTCCGTCACAATTTTCATAATACTATTAACCCAATCTGTTGCTGTGTAACTAACTCTATAGAAACGACTGCACATTTCCTGTTGTGTTCCTCTAATTTTTCTGCTGAAAGTATATATTCTTCCTTTAAACAGTTCTTTAACTGAACAGATTATTCTGTTTGGTTGTAGTAGCTATATTGTACTTTAAACCATATCATAATATCTAATCTTATTAAATAAATATTTGATATCAAAAGATTTGAATGGCGTTTATTATAAAAACATCTCAAAATAACAATTAAAATGTCTGTTGTTCCCGGATATAAATCAAATCATTAATAGTTTCTATTGTATATTGTTTTTTCCGTTTTTACTGAAAACAAAAAATGATTTTGACCTTTGTATATATACGTATGGATTAGATTTCTGATTTGTTCTTGTGTGTAGAAATTGCCCATGACGGTATCACGTATGTGCCATACATGTTCATATTTGTAGACCTGTACTGTCCTGTCGAATGTATGCATGTCAAAGTTTCTTTTTCTTTCGTTTATATTTTTCATTTGTTAAAGTATGTTAAGCTTATTTTGTGTGGGCTATATTGACCCCCTTATTTTGTGTGTGCGTGGGTGGGGGTGGGGTGGGGTGGGGGTAGGGTTAGGGAGGAGGGGACTTCCCCCGCCTTAACTTTAGTTTGGAAAATGGCAAAATGTTTAAACTTAGCACAGTTATAGATACACGTGTTAACTTTCCAAAAATAATAAATATGGCGCTTTAGGACGTCATCACCTACAATCCTGGTCATAAATATTTGACGCAACGTGTCGAATTAATCAAAATGAATTAACCACAAGTGATGTTTTAGTGAATACACATATAAAGAACCTTTTCAGTTTACCTATGACTTCAGATTTTGGTAATGAAGTAATTTTGGTTGTAGAGCACAGGTGAGCATGAGGAGGGAATTACTAGCTTCCTAATTGGTCCGTTTTGGTCCTTTATGACGTCATAAAACAATGAAACCATTAAAACATGTACAACTTCCGAGGTTTTTCGTAAGAAAACTTGCGTATTTGAATTTCTACCAACTTCCCACTTCACAACTAGCGCCGTTCTTCATTTTTTGCACGTTTGAGGAAAGGTGGAAAAACATAAATGTGGTCTAAAATCCCATTTGTGCCAAATATTTTGACGTTGATTGTAGGTAGCAAAAAAACGTATCTATATGATAATTATATAATTAACTAGGTATTTACTCAAGGGTATATGTAATTTAGCAAGCATAACAACATAGATTTGCAAAGAAAAACAATATAAAACATGTCAATTAAAAACAATCATACAGAAGGATAAAATCAGGATTTTTAAATTTTGACCCAGCTCCTATGACAAACTTAAACTTTCTACCCCTCCCCGAAAAGATATAAATTTGAAACTTTCGGTATAGTATAGAATAGATAAATATTAAAAGTGTCGTGATTTCAGCCTCACATCTTAGGCCGTTTAAAAGTTTCAAGCACACACACAATAGGCTTAATGTTATAAATTATTTATTTTTAATAGGAAAATAAATTATTGAAAATAGAAGGTTAAATAAAACTAGTATAAAATATGCTAGGTCCCCCTGATTCTTCCAAAATAATCCTATTTTTCCATAAGAAATGTACAATTGGCAGGGAGTATATCTTTTTTATATTAAGGGTTGACAAGAAACCATAACATAATTAAATTGTTATTCAATTTCCACATGTTATCCCTATAATTAATCTACGCTCTAATTAGCTTTGGTTTCCGGTAGAGAGCTATATCTATCACTCGTAAGTGTTATTTGTCGATTGCGTGGAACAAGAAAGGATATTATTAAAGATTCATCTTGAGTAAGTTGGTACATTATTATTTCATTATTTTTCAGCCACCTCCCACTCTCCCAAATCAAGGCAAAATATTTGGCACATATGAACTTTTAGACCCCATCTATGTTTTGCCACTTTTCCTCAAATGTGCAAAAAATCTAGAATGGCAGCACTTGTTAAGTGGAGACTTGGTAGGAATAACAAAATACCCGTATTCTCTTAAGAAAAACGACGAAAATTGTACATATTCACTCAAACATCACTTATGGGGAATTCATTTGTGTAAATTTGGTACGTCGCTCTCAACGCTAATTTCCTTCTCGTATCAAAAAACGTGTTATAATCTGCTTTATAATGTAAAGTCATAATTTTAATCTTTATGACACTTTGAAGTTGATCATCAAAATATAACATATAATTTATTAACCATTTCATGCATAAGCATACCTCCTGGTTATATTAAATTCCTCATTGGAAACCTTTATAATTTCATGAGAAACTAGGGGGCATTAAAAGCTATTACCAAATTTATTTAACATTTTATTTTCCATAACTAACCCCCTGGAAAAAACAAAACAACGAAGAAATGACCAATGATTTTATTCCTTTCCGGGATACTATGCATTAAAGGATTGACACGTTCATATTGCTTATCCTAACATCCTTTTTATTGAAACATTTTTAAGAAAACATGATATTAACCCTATAGATAAGTGTCTGGTGTCCCCCGGAAATTATTCAAGGATGGATTCATTTCTTTGCTGTTTTGCTTTTACCAGGGGTAGTACTAAATTGGAATAAAAGTAAAATTAAAGTTCGTAAAATTTGACAAGTCCCCCACCTGGTCTTTCATTAACATTATAAAGGTTACAAGTAGAAAATTAACTATTTTCAGAGGTAAAAAATGTAAAGTATATGAACAAGGATTTAGTTTATTTCCAGGGGGTATATGCATTTACACCTAAAGATTAGCACACATATCAGTTAACGTAGAGTCTATAAAATCATGCAAAAAATATTTATTAATAAAATCTGGGAATGCTTACGTCAACATTTCTGCAAAAAATTTTAATGGCCTTTGAAAAAGTGCCCCTTGCTTAAATTGCATTATTAGATAATGAAATTTTAGTTCTGTTTTCAGTTTCAGATTGACAAAGGAGAGTTCTCTAACATACCTTACGGGTTTTGTAGGATTACATGCATTTCAGTAGATATCATGGGTTAGTCCTTCATTTCTCGTTCCATGTAATGCGTAGTGTACTGCATATAGATAGTCCTAACTCTAAACCGATACGTATTTGGTATGTAATAATAATATGCGCACTACATGAAGGGCTTTCCGTATTACCTTCAATATTCTTCCTTTTAACTCTCAGTTCTCCCAGCATTGTAAGTTCTTCTTCTCATATCTTTATTTATATTTATATTTCACAAAAATACAAAATAATTTGTATTCAACTATCGTCTACCTCTTTTCTGCTCAAGCATTTAACCTTTTAAAATTAAAGTTATTTTTATAAACCTAGTTTTCACCAGATTAATTTCCAGTCAGTTTTGCTGAAGAAATTACCATGAACAGTATTTACCAGCTTGTCCAAAAAATTATAATACTGACATAATTCCAGGCAAAATAATGGGGATCTTTGCAATTTTAGGTTCAATTATTTCCTTAACCCTTAAATGTATATAATCAATGTCAAAATAATTGCCATTTATGGGATTTTAGATCCCATTTATATTTTTGCCACTTTTCCTCAAATGGTCAAATAATCAAAAACGTCGAAAATTGTGCTTATTTCAATGATTTCATTGTTCTAGACGTTATAAAGGAGAAGATGGACCGTGTAGGAAGCTAATTATGCTGATCAAGCACAGTTAATTATGCTGATCAAGCACAGTTATTTCGTTTCCATCGGGGTTAGCTATTGAAAATAAGAAGGGAAATGAAGTTGATAAAAATATTTACAGGTCTCTAAGAAAGTTACACATTAGGCCGGGGGTATGTTCTGATATTAAATTATTATTGATTGAGATATGCCAATTAAGAGCTATTATCTTTGTCACGTGTACTTGTACATGTAATTATTATCTTGCTAATTGCTAATTACTAATTACTACCATGATTACTACGAAACACGTTACTAATTAATTCTTTTGATACGCGTTTTTTGAATTCTCTCACGTAAGGAAGGATTTTATATAATTTTAATATATTTTATTTTGATTAGAATTTCAGGGCTTTACCCTGAGAAATATATCAATAAGTCAATCATTACGTTTTCGAAGGTACGTGACATGACATTTAAGGGGGTACATACCACTAAAATATCAAAATTTTGAAAGATTTTTTTCAATGTTTCTGACAATGTTCATCTAGGAGAAATCTTTTCTCGCGTTGCTTTCAATTTATTTTCTCACGGAATTGGCCAATTTGTTCTTTAAAAAGTGGTGTCTCATAATGTTCCTTAGCAACGCAACTGGTTGCAACCATTTTAGTGACGCTGATGGTACCAATATGCCAGATATTTTACCTCTAATTACCAGGGGGTCTTATGCCGCGTTGATCGGTTAGTAGAAAAAATTAATCAAAACGAATTAGATTAATTAGCTTGCCACAAGTAAAGTGTAAGTTTTTTATTAACAAGAATTTATTGATTAAAATTTTTCAGTATAAATTTGGTACTGAACTAACCGTGCTCCCCTTGCGAACACGGAAACTCAAGAATGGTGAACATTTATGCGATGAAACTTTGTATACTTTCTCTCTTCTTCTTCTTATGGAGGAGCTGAAACTAAAATCCGTGCAATAGATCCTGCGGAAATAGCTTAATAGTAACAGCAAATATGGTACTTGGGCCTAAAAATAGACCAAAAACTATCCATATCTTTACGTCGGACGATAAAACGTTATATAATATTTTTTGTTCAATGTACCAATCTAATCAAAACCACTAAGTTTCACGTTTTGAGCCTACGCTGTTTTGCAGTAGTTTTAAGGTGTATGTACCACCTTAAAGTTAATTAGCTTTCAATCTTTGTACATTAACGCCCCAACTTCCCGCCCCAATCGTTGTCGAAAAAGTAAGGTTTGCGAAACTTGTAGTTCTGTTTTGTGCAGATCAGTTTCAGAATCTTTTTATAGACATTTTGTAGGTATTATTATTTTATGGGTATAATTTATCTATGAATGTAATGCATGTATGGATAATTCACTGTACTCGACTACTGCTAAGATAATTCTACTATAAAGTTTTATTTTCCTTTAATCCTGAAAGTGTCCTAAAACAAATGTGCTAATTTTCGTTTGGGCAAAGTGAATTAGAAAGGAACACTAGAGGTAACGTTTGTGCATTCGTGACTCATAATTACTATAAATAGAAGTTGTTACGGAGTGTGTTTAAAACTTGAAATTTCAAATTTATCCGTTTCTTCTTTACTTTTGTGAATTTTTAATGAATCCGCATAAAAACAGATCCATCCGTAAACCTATCTGATTCTAGATTTCTTTATTTGGAGTCCGTAGCATTATTCTATTTAGGAGCATCTCGTTATTTTATTTTATTCATCGAAGAAATGTTACAGACAATGTTGTAACTATGTTGGAACGTCGTGTGAGCATGATGTGTCTTACTGGATTGTCTTAGTATATTATGTGCTAACTGGATGTGTCTTAGTATATTTTGCTGGAGTGAAAATGTACAATCAGCTACAACTCTGGCCGTTAATGTTGAAACGTTTGTGTTTTTATGCTGATTCGCGTGCAAATTGCACCAGTTTGGGATTAGGTGTTGGTGAGAAACCGCGTAGGATCGGATCGCCCGTGTCACTATAACTTATCGAAAAACATCCGAATTTGTCCTTCACAGATAAACATATTTTATGACGTCACAGAGTCCTCAAATGGACCAATTAGGTGGATATCGAGACCACTCCCCTTGTCCAACCGTACTGCATAACCACAGTTACTTCTCTACCAAAGTACCTAAGATCCTAAATTTGAAGTCGTTGGTAAACTGAAAAAGTCAGCTGGAAAAGTTTAATTCTTTCTGTAGTTATATCTATGAACACTTTCGCAGCACTTGCGGAATTTGAATTTTAAATTTTTGGCGCTTTGTTCCAATATATTTTGACCAGCATTGTAGCTATTGATCTTTGTAATGAAAAATCTATTATCAACTTCAACCAAGGTTGAAAACATTTTAACCCTTTAATGCATAAGCATACCTCCAGATTATATAAACCTTCCCATTGGAAAGCTTTATAATTTTATTGAAGAACCAGGGTGTCTTATCAACTTTTACCAAATAAAATTTCCACTAATTAATCCCCTGGGAAAAACAAAATAGCAAAGAAATTTTCAAATATTTGATTTATTTCCGGGTGTTAAATGATTTTCTTTGCGTTTTAATTTATTCAAATTTAATTAATTGTTCATAATTCCCACTGGAATACGACATCTGTTTTTTCAGGATCCTTTTCAGTCCATTTACTATTATTCCATCCAGATTTTCTAGGTTTATTTTTTAATACGATTTTTCAAGCCCTCCTTCGTGAATCTGTATGCACTTAAGTTAAATATTTGACCTACCACCATTCATACATCGAGGGTGTTTATTTATTTTTAAGTTCTATACAATCTTTACAGGTCTTATTAATCTATATTAATATTCTTATTTTATTTGTTTTAGTCTAACATTTTAACATTATAGTAAATAAGTTAAGTTGCTTCTACGTTTATTTAACAGGTCTTCTATTTGATCGGAATATTATATCTAATTGTTGATTGATTCAGCCAGTATAAATATAATATATAATAATAATAATGATATATTAATAATAATATAACATTTGTGCATTGCGGGGGTTATTGCCTAATCCCATTAATGCATAAGTATACCTCCTGGATATATTAAACTTCCTATTGGAAACTTTTATATTTTATTAGGAACCAGGGGGTCTTATCAGCTTTTACTAAATTTATTTTACATTTTATTTCCAATAATTTACCCCCTGGAAAAAGAAAGAAAGCAAAGAAATTACCAATGATTTGATTCCTTTCCGGGCACACTATGCATCGTAGGGTTACATAGATGTAGAGTGTTGTTTGTAAGTATTTATTCATTTTTTAGTTATTTTATTTTATTTTCCTTTGTGTGTGATTAATGTTCAAATATTTGCTGATGACACTTGATAAATATCTCTCTTTTAACATATTAAACAAGATTTAATGTTAATATCCGATTGGTCCGGTAAATGGAAAATGTCTTTAATCCAGACCCTACAAACAAGCTGCTGAAGTATTATTTTCCACTAAAAGAAATAAGTCCTATCCTCCAGCCTTGGCGTTTAATAATCGTCTGGTTTCCACTCAAGAATCACAAAAACATTTAGGTATAATACTGAGTAATAGACATAACTTTGATTGTCACTTAAAAGTGAAATTCTCAAAAGCCAATAAAGGTATTGCCTTAATCAGACGTCTTTTTCATTTTTTACCCAGAACTACATTGATAAATATATACTTGCCTTGCAAGGAATATTACTTATTCTTTCGTGTTATGGTGTCTTGTCTTCTACGTATATGTCCTTACTTTTATTTATTTTTACTTAATTTATTTATTTTAATATATATTATTTCAAAGTTGTGGTTTATTTTTAAAGTGAGTTATTGTTGTATTTATTATTTCCTTAAATAGAAAAAAAAAGAATGTAATACCCCATTACAGAATTTGCGTCGTCAAAAAATGAAAATCAGTTACACTTTATTTTTAGAGAAAAATGGATTTCATATTCGAATTCACCGATAAAAATTACATAACTGAGAAACGTTTTAGCATCAAATTTAAATTATTGCTGCTTCTACACTTTTTTAAGGTGGCTCACTAGTAAAATGGGTCAAAATTTAAATTTTCCCCTTAACGTAATAATCCTTTTCCCATATATCTCTAGTTTCCAAAATGGGCTCAATGATCTTTCTATGTTGTTTTTATTGACTTTTTTGGTCAATAACGTAAGAGGTGGTATTTCGAAATGTAGAGGAAATATCCCTAAAACTAAATTTGCAGAACTCTGCAAAAAATGTGAGACCGCAATTTTTATTTATATGTTTACTCATCTCTGGCCAAGTTATAGTTTGTATTACAATTTATCTCCCCTGACTCGGATTTTTCCAAAAATAAAAATTTCGATCCATTTTACTAGATACATTTCAAGAAATTTTTTTTCGTGAAAATGAGGCTCTGACTGCATGTACTTAAATTTAAATATATGTTAGTCGTACTTATAAATAGTTATCAAATGGTTTTTGATGGCCACTCCATCATCAAATTTTAGGTATAATTGTATAGAAAGAAATCCTGCTGTAACTAGTAGCTGACGGAAAATAAGAAATCATTAATATTGGATTCCTTCCTCTTCTACTACATATATTTCATTTTTCAATATTGACATGTGCTTAAAGCCTTTATTTCTTTATTTATTTATTTATTTATTTATTTATTTATTTATTTATTTAT
>JANTOQ010623343.1:0-10471 GCA_027564595.1 Bythotiara depressa
ATAACATAACATAACATAACATAACATAACATAACATAACATAACATAACATAACATAACATAACATAACATAACCTTTGGAGCATTTTTGACTGATTTATCGAAGGCTTTTGACTTTCTTCCGCATGACTTACTGATTGCTAAACTGCACACTTATGGTTTTAATTTTAATTCTTTAAAACTTACGGATAGTTGTTACCTACAATGTAGGAAAAAAGGGTAAATATATGCGATAGTTACAGCAATTGGGAAGAGATTCGTTATGGTGTTCTACAAGGCTCAAATTTAGGTCTTCTTCTTTTCAATATATAAAACTGTGACCTATTTATCTTTAGATCGGATATAGATATTGCCAGTTATGCTGATGATAATACTCCATATGTCACGACAAATAAGCCACAAGAAGTTATTGGTAAATTAGAAAACGTATCTATTGAACTTTTACATTGGTTTAAGTACAATGGTATGAAAGCAAACGCTGAAAATGTCATCTTCTAATCTGTTTCAACAATGATCTTAAAGCAAATATTGGAGAAGCAAGAATTAAAGGAAATCAAAGTGAAAAACCTCTAGGAGTGACTATAGATAATAAATTAAATTTTGAAACACATAAACAATCTCTGCAACAAAGTCAGTAAAAAGTTATATGCTCTTGTAAGGATTTCATTTTATATGGATCTTATATAAGACTAATAATGAAAGCATTCATTAATTCCCAATTGGTTACTGTCCTTTGATATGGATAAATCATAGTAGAACTCCAAACAATAGAATTAACAGAATTCAAGAAAGAGCTCTGGGAATAGTATATACTGACAGAAAATCTACATTCAAAGAACTACTTCAGAAAGACGAGTCAGTAACAATTCACGTAAGAAACTTACAAATTCTAGCAACGGAAATGTTTAAAGTAAAGAATCTCCCGAAATTATAAGAAATATATTTGAAATTAATACAGTCTCAGAAATTCGGAATTCCAAATAGAAAATGTAAGAACTGTTCATTATGGAACCGAGTCGCTTTCATTTTTAGGTCCAAAATCTGGAAATGAATACCATCAGAAATAAAAAAATTGAAATCCTTGCAGCTATTTAAAAATAAAATTCAAACTAGGACTCCACATAAATGTCCATGTCGATTATGTATAGTGTATATTCAAAGTGTTGGATTTATCTAAAAATAATTTTATCTAAAAAAAAAACATTATTTTATTTAGTTATTTATTTTAATAAGTTGACTTTGATTAGCACTGCGCTAATTTATGCAGTAGCTATATATTAACTGTTTGATTATTTATATTGTTTATGCAAGTTTCGCTTACTTGGCTTTGTAGCCGAATGTGCGGATTGTTATAAAATATAACTACAATATACTCTCGGTAAGTGGAACCTCCAGGGAGCTAAGAAAACGGTTCCACTTAGCAAATTTTCCACTTATCCGAAGTTGCCCTATAAAGTCATTAACCAAGGGACCGAGAAAAAAGGTTCCACTTTGCGAAATTTCCACTTATCCGGGGTTCCACTTATCGAGATTAGCATTACTAGAATAACATGAATTACTTCTAGTTGGGGAACTAGAATAACATCTATATCTAAAACATATAATTGACGAAATGTTTTAACACTTCACAGATTTGACTACATCCATTTCCGATCACCTCCAACAATTTTTAATTTTGCCTACACAGGGGAAATATTCATCGTAAACAAAATATTTTTAAACATAATAATAAACATTTTGATGGTGAAAATAATAGACATGATCTAACATCCTAATGTTAATTTATTATATCTAGTACCAGATTCTTTGGCTTACAGGTGCAAACCGAGGATCACATCTCATAACAAACGCAACACAAAACGCAAACTAAATAAATAAATATAAATAAATAAATAAATAAATAAATAAATAAATAAATAAATAAATAAATAAATAAATAAATAAATAGTATTACTCCCCTAATTGGGTTCAAGGTGGAGATTTATTTTTTCTCTCTCTCTCTCTCTTTTGCAGCACTGCAGGATGAAAAAAAACTTTTGTCCAAATGAAGACATTGTAGATCGAATCAGCATTTTAAAATAAATTTTTTTAAACAATAGCTTTTAATTAATATCGTAATTAACCGATTTCAAGCGATTAAAAGCAAATAAATATTACAAAACAATTATAACAATGATATTGGAATATTGGAACTTTGGGAGATTCTTGTATTTATCACAATCCTTGTTTACAAGCTGTGGTCACGTGTTAAGAAAACTATATATCGTAAACACTACACAACTTCAGTACATTACTATTATATTATAAGATCTATATCTTATATGAAGATAAAACTACTGTAAACTTTAAACTTGCTTTACAATATATTCGATTCATCGCCGTGTTTAAAAACCACAGCCATACTGTACAACGTACCTAGGATCTACAAACTTTTCGCTACTCCCCTGTTCCCCTTGTTGGGAGATTGTAGGGGTGGGAAAAATGCCCTGAACAACTGATCATATCCTCAAATGACCCCCCTTCACAGTTCAAACACGTGAACAATCACGTGGTTTCTATTAGATCTCACAGTTAATAATCCAAACATTTTATTATTCCGATCAAATTTTTAAGTCCTATGATAGGGACAATGCAGGTTTACATAATGTTCCAGTCACGTGTGTGCGCATCCATTGGTGAACATCGGTTCCAAACTGTAACAAAAATGACGTCATTATCATATATAAATACTAACGTGTTACACTGTGTCGTTTAGATTACAATATTAACTGGTGTTTTCGTGTGTCGAAGTAGACCTTGGGCAAATGATTCCAACTGCTTCACCAGAGGAAATAGACAATATGAAAAAGGCTACATACAATACACAGAGGCCACGCTTATCCCGCAAACAATTTTGGATTCGTACCACTGGTACCGGTCCAGTTCAAATGTATGGAAGATCAGTAACAAATGGATTCCTG
This sequence comes from Bythotiara depressa, assembly GCA_027564595.1. Classification (NCBI taxonomy): domain Eukaryota; kingdom Metazoa; phylum Cnidaria; class Hydrozoa; order Anthoathecata; family Bythotiaridae; genus Bythotiara; species Bythotiara depressa. The sequence goes on from JANTOQ010623343.1 coordinate 2,961, forward strand.
TCTCCAATCCGAATGTAACATATTTAAAAGCAGTATTTTATTGTATTGCCGTACAAACACTCGAGGCGATCTTTTTCATTTTGAAATACTATTGTAAATTGTATCATTGGAGTATGTTTGGCGTTTTCTTGAACAGTAGAGATGTAACCTGGTGAGATGTGTATGCGTTATGTTAAGATATGTCGACTCCTTTATATATCTGCACTAATTCTGCACTAATTCGAATTGTTAAATTCATGAATCTGCAACAAAGAAAAACTTTAATGAAAGCATTTGTTGTATCGCAGTTTAATTACTGTCTTTTTATTGTGGATGTTTCACAGCAGATCATTAAAAACACAGGATTAACAATATACACGAAAGAGCTCTTCGAATTGTATACAAAGACGATCACTCTACTTTCAACGAACTACTTATAAAAGATGGTTACTGTACAATTCACCATCGTAATCTTCAACTATTAGCTATAGAGATGTACAAAGTAAAACATAATCTTTCACCCGAAATTATGCATGGTATATTTACTGCAAAAAATACTAATTGTCATAACCTGAGAAAACAAAGTGATTTCCAATTTCTTAGACCAAAAACTGTTGCTTACGGAACAGAATCTTTACCATATTTAGGTAATAAAATTTGGAACCTCGTTCCCAACGAGTTGAAATCAACTACTAACCTACAAAGTTTCAAAACTAATGTTAAAAAATGGATACCAAGGATTGTCCCTGTAGGCTATGTAAAGACTATGTAGAAGGTGTAGGTTTCATAAATCTAACTTAGTATTTGTTGTATCAACATTTATTTATTTTTATCTGTTTGTTTCATATGTTTATATATTTTTAATAATTTTTAACTAATATATTTTATATATTGGTTTTTGCTGAAATAAACAAATCCTTCGAATTTGACGACATGAGCAAATTTCTTTGACCAGACGTTTAAAAAACGTTCAAAACAAGATGGAGACAGGCTTCTTGTCACAATTTGGGTCACAAGTATTGTTGATCAAATGTAGCAAAAATCAAGGAGCGTTATTTTATTCCATTAACGCAATATATAACACGTTCAACGACACTTGTATGTACTCTCAACAAAAGTTTTTTTAAAGCACGTTCAACGACTCTTGTGTGTACTCAAAGCATCCAATGAAACATAACGTTTTAACTATTCAACAAATAAAATATGTTTTCCCAACCAACTTATTTTCAATTACATGCTGCTGCTATTTTTGCAACATTTAAACAGCGAGATAAAATTTGGTCAATGAAGTTCGACTAAACATAAATGTTATCTGGTCTGTAAGTTAGACGAATCCTACCGAGATTTGGGAGAATTTATTCACGGATCCAAATAATACAAAAAATGGTACTCACTCCATTATGATGTCATGGTTTAATAGAAGCAAAACACGTGAAATAATTTGGCCAAGACAGAGACAAGGTTGGTTGGTAAATTTATCCCACCAGCTTTTATACTTCCTGTTTAAATTTTTTTGTGGTTTATAGGGACTCGTATTGAGACTTAGGCCATCCAGACTTTTCATTTTGGTATGGTGTTTATACATTTACATGAACGTAAACGTTATATTCTAAAGATCTTCTCTTTAGAACACATTTGGACAATGCACTTTCAGTAATGTTCTGTTACCTGTCCTTAGTCGAAAAATGGCGGCAATTAAAGTGTTTTACGAAGGAACAGTTTTTAGTGTCAAGAGTTGATAGTTAAGATGTAATAGTAAAGTAGAACGTAAAAATCGCAGAGAATCTTGAATTCAGGAAAGTTCGCTACTTCTGCGTTTCACCTAGGGTTTAGATGTGAAAACCGCCAACAGATGCGTTCTAAGAGGTGTTTTGAAATGCCAGGAATAGATTCTGGGAGAAGTTTTAGAATTGAGCTGAAGTGCTCTGAGAACACCACCTTTTAACTAGGGAAGGTACACATTCTCGTTTAGAACACCTAAATTTGACACGCAATTTTTTCTTCTTCTCTTAGAACGTCTGAAACCGACTGAGATAAGCAAATAATTCCATAGAACATCTATAGACCACCTTTTTCACAAGGGAGTTTTTGCAGCATTTGTATGAACAGTTTAATTCTCCAGAAGTAGGATAAAAAAGAAGAGAGAAAGAATAAGAGACCATACATTGGTTGAAATGAATTTTCGTTTGCAAGGGGTAACAAAAGATGAGGAAATAGTTGTGCCATTCCTAGTAACCACTGAAAAGCTAGAAACTCCTATCTTAGGTACAAATGCAATAGAAGCTCTTTCTAAAAGCTGCAACCAAAAACAGTTTTCAAGGGTATTGGAACAATCGCTCCCTGGAAAAAACGATGTTATAGATTCATTTGTGAATTTCGTACAGTGTGAGAAAAACAGTGAGTTGTGTTCAGTGTAGATATCCAGAGGTGAAGATGTAGTTATTCCAGCAGGCACCGAAAGAAATGTTAGATGTAAAGCTAATGTGGGACATATTCCAACAAATCTACCTGCTGCTTTTGAACCTTATATTACTTAATCAAGAAATACCAGATGGGCTCAACCATTGGAATCCATTGTTAGCTTAAAGAGTGGAAACAGACCATTTGTGAAGATTCCTATTGCTAATAACACTTCCCATAATATTTGAATAACAGGAAACATACAGAATGGTGAACTACACCAAGTGACTTCAGTTACGCCATCCAGTGGCGTCTATCCCAGAAACTAAACAAAATAAAGACTTCCCAGAAAAAGAAGGAGCAATAGAGAGATTACAGACAGATGATGAAGATCAATACAACGGATCAATAAATGAACACAAGCATAACAAGATGAGAAATGATTCAGATAAAGAACACATAAATAAGATTATCAGCACTATGGATTTATCAAACTTAACAGTAAAGCAAAAGGAAATGGCAGTTCAGTTACTAGAAGAAGAAGCTGATACCTTTTGTAGAAATGATGAAGACACTGGAGATGTTAAAGAAGGCAAAATAAAGATCAAGTTAAAAGATCATGCTATTATACGATGCCCACACTACTACACTTGGAAGTAAAAGCTTACTCTGAAGACTTGCTAAACAAAGGCTGAATCATGAAATCTAAATCTAGTTACTCTTCTCCAGTTGTCACTGTTCGGAAAAAGGATGGGACACTGCGATTATGCTGCGACTGCAAGGCACTAAATACTAAAACAGTCCCTGACCATCACCCTTTACCTAGGATTCAAGTTGTATTAGATAGTTTTGGAGGGAAAAAATAGTTCAGCTGGTTGGATCAAACAAAGGCACATCACCAAACATATCTAGATTCAGAGGGCAGATCTTTCAATGCCTTTATCACACCTATGGTTATATGAGTGGGTTAGAGTCCATTTTGGATTGTGTAGTGCAAGTGCTCATTTCCAGAGACTTATGGAAGATTGCTTGCACGATTTCAGAGATCACTTTGCTCTCCCGTATCTGGATGACATATTAGTTTATTCTTCAAAATTTGAGGAGCATTTGGTACACCTGTGGAAAGTCCTTCAGCGTTTACGAGATAAAAGTATCAAGATATCAGCAAAGAAATGTTCCCTCTTCAAGAATGAAGTCGCTTATTTGGGTCGCTTAGTCAGTGCAGATGGTTACCAGATAGATCCAAAGAACATAGTATCAGTAAAGACGTTATGTGATCGCGTTCGAGAGACAATTGGTGAAATCAGACAAATGTTGGGACTTCTCGGATACTACAGGCGATACATTAAGAACTTTTCTTAGTTAGCCCAGCCATCGTGTCATTTTTTAAAGAAAAAAGCAAACAAATCTACACTGTTGAAATCATCAGCCAAGATTTCATGGGGTGTTAATGAACAGGCAGTACTAAACCTGCTAATTGAAGCAGTAATAACTCCACCATTACTTAGTTATCCAGATTTTGACTTACCCTACACTCTATGTAGATGCTTCCTTCAGAGGACTTGGTTGTGCTTTGCATCAAAAGAAAGGATCAAATGAAGATATTAGGGTTTGGAAGTAGATCATTGAAAAGATCGGAGCAAAACTATCATAGCACAAAACTTGAATTTTTGGGATTGAAGTGGGCAATGTGTGATCACTTTAGGGATTATCTGTTCTATGCAAAGGAGATCAACATCTACACAGATAACAACCCATTGTGCTATGTAATGTCAACAGCAAAGTTGAATGCGACTGGTCAAAGATGGGCCAATGAGCTGGCAGAATTCCATTTTAACCTCCATTACAAGCCTGGTAGAAACAACGTGGTAGCTGATCCACTCAGTAGAATCCCCTTAGACATCAAAGAGTTTTACCAGAAATTCAAAATCTGAAGAGGAAACTGTATTCATAGGTATTGATGCGCAGACACACGAAGAAGAAGGATAGGTTGCGGCACACATCACAACAGAAAGTTTTGCAGAACTAGAAAGAAAATCTTTGGTATCTTATGGTGCAGTTTTAGGTCATTCAGAGATAGAGAAGAAACATGAAGATGACCAGATTTTGTCTCGTATAATGCAACTAAAAAGTGAGGAAACAAGTTTGAATGAACGTGAAAGGCGCAACGAAAGTTTGACAGTTAAGAATCTACTAAGAGAATGGGATAAAATGCATATTAATTCGAAATGAGAACAAACACAAACCAACAGTTGGTCCTCCTTGAAAGTTTAAAATCACTGATGTACACAGAGTTACATGACAAAATGAGCCATTTGGGGGCAGAAAGGACATATCAGTTGGCGAGGGAAATATTTATTGGCCTGGTATGGAACAGGACATAACAGCCTATATCATCAAACGATGTGTGTGTCAAAAGAAAACGACCACATGTCATGCAGACAGCCCCTTTGGGAACTATTGTGTCTTCTTCTCCCATGGAGAATAGGGATAGACTTTATGCATCTGGACAAATTCGTTGAAGGATATGAATACCTACTGGTTATTACTGACCACTTCATGAGGTACACGCAAGCATATCCGACAAAGAATAGATCCCCAAAAACAGCTGCATCGAAAATATTCAATGATTTTATTCTTCGGTTTGGTTCACCATCTCGCTTACTACACGATCAGGGTCGAGAATTCGAGAATGAGCTTTTCCATGAGTTAGAACGAATTGCAGGTATCACCAGGAGTAGAACAACACCATACCATCCACAAGGATACGGTTGACGGGAAGAATGAATGGCACAATTTGTTCATTGCTTCGTACCTTCCTGATGAAAGTAAGAGTAGATGGAAAGATGATATTAACAAAGTGGTGCACGCCTACAACTGCACGCGGCATAGTTTTCCTGGATTTAGCCCATTCTAACTCATGTTCAGTAGAAACCCAAGATTGCCTATTGACTAGCTTTTAGAAGGCAGCAGGGAAGTAAATGATAAAGATGCATATCATAGCAAGTATGTTCAAAGATGGCACGAAAGAATGAAAGAGGAATTTAAGACAGAAGCAGCAAAAACTCTGAAGAGGAGATAATCTGGTAGAAGAAACAGAGAGAAAGGACCGCTGTTGGGAAAACTTGAAATTAGTGATCGTATATTGGTAAGGTCCCACCACATAATATGCTCTTCCTTTGTGGCGACTTTAATGCAAAGATTGGTCCACCAACTTTGGACCTTCACGTATGCAAACAATACTAAATCCCAGATAGATTTCATCCCAACTCGTAAAAAATAGATAAATAGTGTGAAAACTGTCAAGCTTGCAATTCATTCTGCTCTGTAGGATCCGACCATCGTATTGTATCCTGCTAGACTCAAAACAGTTATAGGACTACTAAGACTCCACCTCAAAATGTGGTATATCGCATAGACTGGAAAAAGGTTGCAGCAGACAAACAAATCTCACATAGCTTTGCAGTAGAAGTTGAGAATAGATTTGAGGCACTAATATAAGAGAAAGAAACTATCAACAATAATGTACGTTACAATTGTCTGGTTGAAGCAAATAAGCAGATAGCAGAACAAATGTTACCAGTTAAGGAGAAAAAGAAAATTCTAACATTTTAACAAATCAACAAATTGATGAAGCAAGAAACGAATTAAAGAAAGCTGCTTCCTTCCATATCCAACAGCCATCATAATATTCTCACAAATCCAAGCTCGACGAAGCAAAGGTTAATCTGGATAATATTTACAACTCAATCTTGCAAAGCTATATCTCGGACAAAACGAAAGAACTATAACAGTTGTCAGAAGTAAAGCAATATTCAGCAGTATGGAAATGTCTCATGGAAATCACCAAATCTGACCGTGTGCCCTTTTGGAAATTAAAAGGCATTTCATGAGAAGATAGACTATTCTCATGGTATAAACATTTTAACACCCTCTTGGGGTCAAACTTACAAGTTGCACCTCTACCATCAGATGACTTCCTGACCTCAAAGATATACAATGAGCTTCCTATATGTACTTCAACTTTCACTATGGAAGAACTTTGTAAGGTACTTAAGTCTGTGCAGTCCAACAAAGCACTTGGGCCTGATAGTATTTCTGCCATACTATGGAAAGATGAAATCTTCCACAATTATTTACTTGAATTTTGCAACAAACATTTTGAACAGCTAGAAAAACCAACACACTGGAGTCATTCCTACATCATTACACTTATAAAAAAGGGTGACTTATCTAAACCTGCAAACTACTGAGGAATATGCCTTACAGAGATAGCTGCTAAGATATATAACAAATTACTTTTGAACAGGATAAAAGAACATGTTGATCCAATCCTTAGACCAAATCAAAATGGCTTACGCCAAGGGAGTTCTACAACATCGTAACTTCTGGCTCTAAGAAGAATAATTGAAGAATTAAAAGTGGCAAACAGAATATTTTTGGATTTTAAGAAAGCTTTTGATTCGGTCAGCAGACTTATGCTCTTTCTTATACTCAAACTGTATGGCATCCCTTCAAAGATAATTCAAGCGATCCAAGTGATGTATGCAAACACCAAATCTTCCATTCAAACATCTGATGGGCTAACTGATACAATCAACATACTTAATGGAGTCCTTCAGGGCGACACTCTTTCCCCTTACCTATTCGTCATTGTTGTAGATTTTATTCTTCAGAGATTTGTGGACAAGTGTAATAACTTGGGGATAACTATAACTGCAAGGAAATCTAAAAGACACCTAGCCTACTATATAACAGACTTTCACTATGCTGATGACATTGCAATATCATCTGAAACTGTTACTGATGCACAAATCCTGCTAAATGCTGTTGAATCGGTCGCTGCAGCAATAGGTTTAGTACTAAATCCAACCAAAACCGAACTTCTCCACATCAATGAATCACACAGCACACAACACATTGTATCAAGTAGCAACACAGTCATCACAGAAAAAGAAAACTTCAAATACCTAGGCTCCTGGGTAGCTGATACTGAGAAAGACTTTAAATCTCGTAAAGCATCTGCATGGACATGCTGCAACAAACTAGATAAAATCTGGTGATCAAAGATAAGTGAAACCATTAAAATGGCGTTTTTCCGTGCTTCAGTGGAATCGGTTCTGCTATATGGA
>JANTOQ010623454.1:0-10470 GCA_027564595.1 Bythotiara depressa
ATAAGAACCTCTTAGCTACGTTCGTCGATACGTCTTTGTTGAAGGGCGGGTTAAACCATATGATGTTACGATTACGGATTACGGTTTAATATATATATATTATGCTGACAACGGGAAAAATATCACGAAACCCAGGGAACTTATCACACTAGTGTCAGAAACTTGTCTTTTCATTATTTGAACATTTAACAGAAGTGTTTTTATCAGTTATTTTAAGCTTTTATGTCAGCGTTAGGTCAATCTATGCCACTCCTTACCCAAAGCACAGAAACACTCTCTACACTACATGTTACAATAACATAATACCAATTGTTTTGATGATACTTTATAGTGGTATTCGCACTTTGAAATTTTAGCAGAAGCATTTTATAAATGTAAAAAAATGTCAGACAAAATTTTAGACTGAATAATAAATTCAAAAATAACAATGATAAATCACATTTTCTAATTATATGTTTTCACAAACACGTGATCACCCTTTGCTACACCAGTTGAACAAGTTATGTAAGACAGACCTAACACGTCGATATAAATGTCTTATACAGTAATATACAGTCTAAAGTCAAACTGACAATAATAACATTTGAGACAAAGAGATATAAATACACTAGCGCTATTAAACCTGTCAAATTTGATATGCCTAAAGATTGTTATAAATTTCCCCTAAATTTAAACATCATGTTCCAACCCTGCATATTGTGTTACATTTATTATATTTACCAGACTACTATCTGATAGAAACTGTATTATTTATTGCAAAATAGAATATCAATTAAGCAAACAAAAATTTCTAAAAAATATCAATAAATAATGAGATTAGATACTCATTCTGAAAACAAAGATTTTTTCTATAAATACGGTTTTATTTATTTTTGAAACGTAGATGAAAAACGGAAAGTCCGCAAATTTCCATGTACACAGTCTATCTAGCCTCGGCTTACAATATTTAAGAGAAAGTTGACAAACATAGGTGACAAGATTCTTCCATGATGACCTGTAGTGCAACCAGAAGCTATATTATTTGATGAATGTTATCGTTGACACAGCGCCGTTAATTAACAAGAGTAGCTGCAGCGGTTGCTGTTTTTGGAATCTTTATATGTGTGAATACTAATAGGGTGATATAACCATGACCTTTATAACTCTATCAACAATTAACAGAAGGGGAAAACCACCCACACTAGCCACCATTATTGGGAAATTGAGAACAATGTTGACACATCTTGTGGCTGACACAACTTAAATTGCAAAATGATGAGATAAAAGGAAAATATTTCCATGCTTAGAATTTATATTTTCACTGAAGATGGGTGTCTTAAAATTGGAATACCAGCTATTGCCGCCAAAATTTGTATACGCACTCCTAGGTAGTAGATTTATTGTTAGTTCGTACTTTGTAATGTTTTTACTTAGCTATGGTTTATCTACAGTCCAAGTTGGAGTTTTGCTTTCTTTGAAGAATGCTGTATTTTGCGTTGGTTGTATGCTGATAAGTTACATCGCAGACCGCACGAGGAATTATCAACTCATATTTCAAACAACGGTTGCTGTTGGAGCAATAGCTGTTAGCTTAATGCCTTTTATTGCAACCGTTATAACCAAGCCAACATTTGACGTTACTTTTCGAGAAACAAGCCGTACCAACGCTCTTACTGCTTCTCTTATTTACCGAAACGAATCAATCATTGCCTTAAATCTCATACAAAATGTATCATATACTGGTCTTGATACTGCTCAATCAGATGCTAAGAGTGTTCAAGAAATTGATAGTAACCATTCATTATACGATCCCATGAATCACAAAGAGAAGACAAACGAAGATGTAAAACAACAAATATTGTTTGCTGTATTGGCTACATTAACTGTAATATATGCTTTCACAGAGGGAACGTGTGGACTCGCTGAAGCATTGGTTATGAAATATTGTCACATTTATAATTCCAGTGAGAACACTTATAACATTCAGAGAGCCTGGGCTGGTTTGAACTGTGGATTATTGCCATGTGTAGCAGGTATTCTCCTGAACACAATCAAATGTAATGTTATCTCATTTTACTTGCCTATATTTGCATTATTTCTATTGATTCAAATACTTGTTATGGTTAATGGTTATATACTTATAAATACACTAAGAAAGAAAGGAACTTTAGGTAAAACAGAAAACGAAGAAAACACTGAAACTGAGAGAACCATTGTAACTTTCTTGCACAACTTGAAGCACCCAACCATGATTAGAATTAATGCTTTCTTTTTGGCTCTGGGCGTGTGCAGCGGAACTTGGTACAGTTTCTTATTATTACTTATGAAAACTCATATGACGAATGCGACAGAATCGGTTTTTGGACTCGCTGTTCTAACCCTTACTCTTACGGAAGCTGCTTGTTGTTTCACACTTTCCAAAGTACCTACGAAGTTAAAAGAACCTTATCTGCAACAATGTTTCGCTATATTTATGGTGGCGTTGGCATTCTCTTTAATGGCCGTTTGCAAAAATGCTTACCTGGCCATACCTATCAGTATTATTCCGGGTTTGGCGAATTCAGTTGCGACTACTTCTTTCAAAGAGATGTATAGTGTTGCAGATCCAAAATGTATCAATATGGCTGCCGCCTTTGCCTTGGTGAGTTTTTTCACCGGTGGGTATCTTATCGCCAGTACCGTTGGTGCTGTATTAATCGAAATAACAGGAGCAAAACTATTATTTCAATATCTTGGTATCAGTTGGAGTATTATTTGGTTAATATGTTTAATTAGTATATTGTTTTTCAGAAAAAAGTGAAAATTTGAGTAAAGATTTATTCATTAAGGATACGGTTTTTGCTAAAATTCACCCCTTTTAAGGGTGGCAGTTTTTCTACTCCCATCGGTTTATTGTGATAACCGTCTAATCATCTATGTTTAACCTGAAGTTTTGATGTTTGACCTTTTAGTAAAAATTCAAAAAAAATAGTGGACGGTGGATTTTTTAAAGCTTTTATTGGGCTAAGGCGAGAAAAGAATGGTAGAAGAAAAATGTAAAAACCATTGTAAACCTGTTCGTCACACCTTTTTTATAGAACAACAGTATTGCTGTGTTGTAATATATAACCAGTGTGTTATTGGAAATAATATATTCGACTCTATTGTAATTATTAGCGCTTTATTTTTTCTTCAAAAACTTTCTCATTTACATAAAATACTGATGACACCATATATAGTGATATTTTGAAAAAATTAAGACTATGTTTTGAAACTCATAATACAAGGAATGCTTGTACCTAATTTTAGCAGAGATTAACAAACACAATAAAAGTTATGAAAAGGTGCAAAAATTGCAAGAACCCCATACTACGGTTAAATATATATCTGGCGTGACAGATTGAAGTTTCAGTCAGAAGTATCTATGGACAATGCTTTTAAATCAATTACGCTATAGAAACAACGTAAATTTGTAGTTTAAGTTCATGTCACGTGACTGTATCCGTTCCACGAACACGATCCGGCCTGTTACCCTGTACCAGCAGTCTGATTATGTAGAATAATGAATTCTGAATTCTGATTGTCGGAGAGTTTTGTAGATTTAAAAAATATCTATATAGCACATACTTAACGAAAGCAAAATAATTTAGCTAAAGGATATATAGATGTGTTGGCTGCTTGACATGCGGGTAATATAAGATTTCCGGTGAGGAGGTTATAAGTATGAGTTTGTAGCCATTCTTCTTTAGTTGTAGTTCATCTAACCTTTGCAAGAGATGTGTTACTTTTAGTACATGGAACACTTTTCCTTTTGTCTAACGATTCACATTAGTTTTGACTTTACTCGTCAGTGTGTTAGTCCTCTGGTATACTCCTTATTCTTTTTTGCAAATGTCGACAGCTGGGTAAAGAAGCTTTCCAGAATTATGTTCCAATAATAAGATTAAATTAAATTTGGACCGGTCACCTGCTGTGACCTCACACAGCAAGCCTGATTGTCCATAAAAATAGGATAACGTAATGGGTTAGTCAATTGAGCATTCCTTTAAAACTGGATCCGTTCCTATCTCATGTACGAATCAAAATTGGAATAGGCCGTTATGTTATGTATCGTAAACAGGACTGAAATAATAAAAAATTGTGAAAATCTCATATTTCCTAATCGATCTTGTGAAATATGTTTATTTAGTGAACCGCATTTCTGTGTATTTCTGTAAACGTTTTGTGAACTTCTTTTTATTAAATCACTTAAGAAGAAGAATAAACACTTCCCAAATTAACATCATAACAATGACAAATGACGTCACGTGAATTTTGTTCTAGTTTATGAAAAAACGGGTTTCAAATTCAGGTTCCTCGTTCCAACATAACATTTTATTGCTGTTTGAAACTTGACAATTTCGAATACGAGTTGACTTGTCAAGCCAAGAGGTAGCTAATTACCGTTAGGGATCTGAAATCTTCCACACCGGTATTTTCTTGGACGAGAAACATAAATCTGGAATATGTTTTTCCTCAAAACAAACGGAAATATTTAGTGGAATTTGGGAAATGTCCACTGAAAAAACTTATGAATACTTGGATTCCTGTGTTCCTGTCTATATTTCCAATGGTTTGACACTTTGCCACGTAAACCACCCTTACTATCCTAGATCTGGCTCTGGAATTATGTCTAGTTACATTTGTCTTTTCCTGTTGGTTATGAGTCATGTGTCCTGACGCCATTTTAATGCCTAGTACCTCGGGTTTATATCATTGCATATACATGTTACCGCGGGTTTATATCATTGCATATACATGTTACCGCGGGTTTATATCATTGCATATACATGTTACAACAAACGTCACGTCATATAAGGAAGATAAAATTCTGTTAAAAATAGAAAAATAAAAAATGCAATGTCACCTGCAATACACAATAGAGATTTTAGTAAAATTTTGTTTTTAAAACATGTTAGAAACTTTGCTAGATATGACATATTTAAAATCCGTAACATGCAAATTTCTATACCTCCAAATAAAAAATTGTTTTACTTTTCTCCTTAGTCAAACAGTTTACCAATGAATGTTTACTATTTGTAATCAGACTTCTCATGCTCAAGAGTAACATATAGAACATTTCATCACTTTTCTATCCCGTTAACCAGAGCATGTCAAGTTGATATAAAACGGAGCTAGAGTGTTCTAACTTGTAGTAATCGTGCATTTTGACACCACAAAGTGATCAGATATGTAGATAGACAGACCACTGGTGTCACGTGAATAGACATTTGTTTACCTATATGCCGTCCTCGGTAAATATCCGACTTCATGTTTAAACGTGGGGTATGGTATTACTGCGATATTATCGTCAGTCTCTGTAAGGCCCTGGTTACATGAGATGCGACATGATCTCAAATACTTTAGAGATTTTTACTACACAAAACATGGTATAAATATCTTTCGCATAATGAGCAATAGCGACTATGCAGCAGAAATCTCACAAATAATTTTTTTGATAAAATTATTCCCTAAATTAAGCGAGCGTCCTAAACAGTTGCATGAATATTGGACTAGAACACGCATTGAAATATTAGATGGCGGATTTAGTCCCTGGTCAGTTCCGATTTTATCAAAAATTCATTAAAATCTTCGGGATTTATATTTTTTTAAAGAATTCCTAGTTGCTTATTAATATCCTCCTTGGCAATATGTATTTTTTAATATTTCTATTGCATATGCGCGATTGCTCATATAGCGAAACATATTTATACATTCTGATTTAGGCTGGTGGTATAAGAAGGAATTTAAGGACAAAAATCAAGTAACCAAGTCACCGAGATGGCTGTTTTATGACGTCACAAAGTCCATGCGTGAGTCCCTTCTTCATCTACATGACAAATGTCTTAGTGGACGGATGAAAGGTAAATATGGTTTGGTGAAGTAATAGCGCAAATATTTCCAAGATAGTTCCTTTGAGAAAAGTGAAACACTATTCAACTTTTACTCAACCTAACATTAGGGAAATCACGCGTTAAGACTTAGAACAACAAATATATCTCCGGGAAAATGAATTGTTAACTACTCGTGTCTCCAAATCGTAGTGTTTTGACATCAGGTGTCTCACTACAATATAAGAACTAATTTTGCTGCTGTCGAGTCATAATATGTATGACTCCAATAGAAACATTGCCGTCTCAAAACGATTACAAGCTAGATCTAAATTGCTGTAAGATGCAGAGGAAGCTAAATGTCTCATTTTATTACCTCTTACTCCTTGAGTTCGAATAAGGAGTATTTGATATTAACGCATTAATGCATGTGTCCCGAAAAGGATTCAAGTCAGTGGTCATTTCTTTTCTACTTTTTTTTTTCTAGGGGGTAAATTATTGGAAATATAATGTAAAATAAATTTGGTAAAAACTGAAGAGACAACCTGGTTGTTTATAAAATTATAAAGGCTTCCAATGGGAAGTTTAATATAACCAGGAGGTATGTTTATGTTTAAAGGGTTAAATACTATTCCAAGTTATGTATCAGGGGATTCTATATGTCTGTTTTGTTGTTGTTACATACATTTATATAAAAATGATCACCAAGATTAATTGACCCACGCATATGATTAAATTATTTCAACGGATTTTCAAATATGGTGTAGATATATTATTTCACTCATGAAATGACGTCTATGAACAAAAGGTGTTCCAAAGTAATATTATCCCCAGAAAATACGTGTTTCCGACCACAGCAAAGCATTACATTTCTTGCTTTTTATTGACAACTGATGGAACTTTTGGATGTATTCAATGGACAGTAGTACACCGTTGGGTTTTACTAGAGCTTATATTGACTTAAAATTATGCTATTTTTATTGTTCATATATTAGATAACACAAATACTGATCGCTTGCAATAATTATATACATGAACTAGTATGGACAAGGAGATTTAGGCATAGATGTTACCCTCCTACTACTAGCGGAGCAGTGAACTTTGTAAAATAATTCCGACACGGCTGGATTTAAGCCCAAATTTTGTGAGTTTTCCTACAAACTTATAGGAATTACAATCATGTTGTTTATTTTTGAAAATATTTGTATGGCATGGTTACCGGATTATTAACAGTTGGTAACATAAAAATGTTGCAAAATTTTTAAGTATGTCTTATTATATATGATTTTGTTTTAAATCGGTCCACTATAGTTATTTTCGCATAACCTTCTTTTGCCTCCTAAATTTTGTGACGTTATCTATTACCTACATTTACTGAAGATTTCATAAACAAATGATTTATATATTTGTCGTAGTTGACCTTTTGTCAAGGTCACCTGACAAAGATTTTCTCATTTTTATGTTATAAACATTGAATTATAAGGTGGAGACAAATATATATACATTACAAATTACCAGGTATGATGTATACACATGCTATGTGGGAAACAAAATTTATAAGAAATTTAACCAACAAATATTTTGACCCATTTTGGTCAATTTTTCGTCAATTCTTGACGACGTCAGAAAGAAGTTAGAAGTGAAAATTAATCTACTTGCTATGGTCTTCACTCACACCAAGTTTGAAGTAGCATGCATTAGTGGTTTCCGAGATCTAAATAGGGGACTGCTTTAGCCCCCAACCCCGATGCCAAACAACCTCTTTAGGGTTAATACGGTTATACGAACCAAAGCATTATATCGTTCGAATTACTAAATAATTTATCATTCTATTTTGTTGAAAAGATAACTTGTACCATTATCGATAGCGGAAACACTGACGTGTGGTAAATTATTGTAGGCTGTATATGATCCAGACTACCAGGAATTGTTAACTAAGCGCAGTGGTTAAATATCATAAACACATAAAGGTAATGTAAAAATATTGTACAAAGAAGAAGAGAATGCTACAAGATTTTCATTCCAAACCTCCTACCAAAAGTTTGCAGAAACTGTGATAACTGCTATAATAATTGAAAATAATTTTTTTTTCTAAAACAACATTTTCAAGCTATCGTAAAACCTGTAGAAGTGTTAGACGCAAGTTCCTACAGTAAAAATTCCTGATTGTATACTTTCAGGAACATACTGCTGGCCATGTGCTCGAAAATGAGAGTCTGGCGGAGAGTGATATGCAGGCTAGTGAAAGCGGAACCGAAAGTGAGAGGTATCCTCGTGCATGTAACATCAATGATCTAAAAGATTTCATACACCCCACTTTATTTAACTATTTTTTGGGGGCCACAGGGAAAACGACAACGACAACACTGGTATTTTTTCTAACTACTGGACTAAAATGACAGTAATTATCTTCTACAACTACTAGTCTTGGATCCGTTAAAACGTGTGGCTATTTGTTGTTGAAACTGTATCCTGTACATGTATTATGTGTGACGTGTTAAGTAGTACCTTTACTCATATTTTCGTACCAAACACGTGACATTTTAAATAAAATAACCTTGATGCCATACATACTGCGAGTCTTACTCGAAATGTTGACTTGTGACTGCAAGTTTCACTCAAAATTTTATCAATATTTGGCGCACCAGAGAGACACGGAAACAGCTCGTTTGAAGAAATTGCTCGCTGCGCGGCAATTTAATAAGTGTTGAAAATTGTAGCTTCAAGGATGAGTCAGTCGTTCTAAGAATATGTAGTCTAAAATTAAAAATTAAAAAAAATGTATAAAATGTATAAAGGCATAATAAAACAAAATGACTAAATGGCATCGGTGGTTTTGAACCTGCATAACTAGGTTGGAAAGTCGAACGCTTAATCCTCTAGGCCACTAGTGTTAATTTTTCAAAAATATTATTTCTACAATGGCACAGTGGTAATCACTTCTGCCTCCATCAATGCGATCGCAGTTCGAACCAAGTCATGCGCCAAAAGTTGACTCAGCTTTCCATCTTTCTGAAGTCGGTTGTTCCATTGTGAACGGCAAATGTCCAAATCGCCGCAGAACTTTCAACCGAGGCGGTTGGTTAATATAAACGTTTCCGATGGATAAATTACTTAGAAAGTGTTAATACTGTAGTGAGATATATTCCAGGAAAGAAGAACATTTTAGGTGATTATGTATCAAGAACAATTAGGTAAGAGGTGCGAGGGAGAGTGATTGATGTTAATTATATTGAATTAAATATGGTGAGTTATTCTAAAGATGGAGTTGTTACAAATGCAAATGAATGATATAAGTAAAATTATAAAGTATAACAAAATAAAATATAGAAGAAACCAAATATAACCAAAGAATATAAGTTGGTTATTTACAAGTTGGTTATTGATTATTGTATTATTAAAAGATCACTCAGCTTTAACAGGGAGTAAATATATTTATAATTATATTTTATTGCTTGGAATCCCTGAAAAACTGTATTCAGATTGAGATACTTCTTATGAAGCGCAACTTTATTCCAACAATTAATGGTACAGCTTGGAATAAAGAAACTATGGACTACCAGGTATATTCCGATAGGAAATGGGTTGTGTGAAAATTTATTAAATATGTGAACTTTGTTGTTGGTGCATGGGACCTGTATTTAAACGAATTATGTTATGCATATAATACATCAGTTCACAGTAGCACAGGTTTCACCTGCTGAATTAACATTTGGACGAAAATTGCGTATTCCGATTGATATTCTTTATGGAACGTATAATAATGACCAGGTGTTATTTAACATAAAAGAATTTCGTGAAAAATTATCACAAATGTATAAATTAGGTGGCGAGTCGATGAATGTAAGAAAAGCTAAATATTTCAAGTATCACTATAAGAACGTTTATGACGATTACATTGAAGAAGATTATTTGGTTTATATGTGGTTTCCGAGAAAGATTCACAAAAAATTAGCGTTGAAATGATACGCACCGTGCAAGATACTAATGAACAAACACCCGGTGTACGAAATCGTATACGAACAAGAGGGAAAGATTATCAAAAATGGATAACTGGGGCCAAACTTTGACGATGGGAGAATTCAGCAGTATTTGATATCGAGAAAGTCGAGAAAGAAAAAGCGAGTGAAAGCACGTGCGAACCGAATGCTAGTCGAGTATTTGACGACGTAAACGAAAAAAGGAAGGGTTACTGTGATCAGCGGATGTTGTTCCGCTGCTTGTGATCAGCGGATGTTGTTCCGCTGCTCTCCTTTGTCGCCGTCCTGTTTCGTTGTGTGTCTTGTCTCCAGCCCTCTCAAGGGACGATACTGAGGTCGGGCGTGTACGTTATATATGTGGCATACCGTATCTTCCTATTGCAAACACAGTCGTGTGCTTCCTCAAACTTCAGATGAAATAAAGTTGTCAGCTTTGTGAACATGAGTACGAGTTTTATCAATATAGCAATTGTTTCAGCTATAATACATTTCTTGGTTTGGTGTCCAAGATTATGTTTCTAAAAATTAGGATGGCCATCTTTCAGATCAGCAGCAGATGTTTAAACCAACTTACAATCTGATAAATCAAAACTCTTTTCTAAATCATACAGTTAAAACAGTTCTTTATGGCACAGAAACAGTGTCTTATTTAGGTCCCAAGA